>JASCZW010006511.1:0-99299 GCA_034211315.2 Aedes japonicus
ATCTTGATTCTTGAATCTTGATTCTTGAATCTTGATTCTTGAATCTTGATTCTTGAATCTTGATTCTTGAATCTTGATTCTTGAATCTTGATTCTTGAATCTTGATTCTTGAATCTTGATTCTTGAATCTTGATTCTTGAATCTTGATTCTTGAATCTTGATTCTTGAATCTTGATTCTTGAATCTTGATTCTTGAATCTTGATTCTTGAATCTTGATTCTTGAATCTTGATTCTTGAATCTTGATTCTTGAATCTTGATTCTTGAATCTTGATTCTTGAATCTTGATTCTTCAGATCTTGATTCTTGAATCTTGATTCTTGAATCTTGATTCTTGAATCTTGATTCTTGAATCTGATCTGAATCTCGATTCTGAGATCTGATTCTTGAATCTTGATTCTTGAATCTTGATTCTTGAATCTTGATTCTTGAATCTTGATTCTTGAATCTTGATTCTTGAATCTTGATTCTTGAATCTTGATTCTTGAATCTTGATTCTTGAATCTTGATTCTTGAATCTTGATTCTTGAATCTTGATTCTTGAATCTTGATTCTTGAATCTTGATTCTTGAATCTTGATTCTTGAATCTCGATTCCTGAGATCCTGATTCTTGAATCTTGATTCTTGAATCTTGATTCTTGAATCTTGATTCTTGAATCTTGATTCTTGAATCTTGATTCTTGAATCTTGATTCTTGAATCTTGATTCTTGAATCTTGATTCTTGAATCTTGATTCTTGAATCTGTTGCAGATCTTGAATCTCGATCGATTCTGAATCTTGATTCTTGAATCTTGATTCTTGAATCATCAGATTCTTGAATCTTGATTCTTGAATCTTGATTCTTGAATCTTGATTCTTGAATCTTGATTCTTGAATCTTGATTCTTGAATCTTGATTCTTGAATCTTGATTCTTGAGATCTTGATTCTTGAATCTTGATTCTTGAATCTTGATTCTTGAATCTTGATTCTTGAATCTCGATTCTTGAATCTTGATTCTTGAAGATCTTGATTCTTGAATCTTGATTCTTGAATCTTGATTCTTGAATCTTGATTCTTGAATCTTGATTCTCTGAGATCTTGATTCTTGAATCTTGATTCTTGAATCTTGATTCTTGAATCATCGATTCACGAATCTTGATTCTTGAATCTTGATTCTTGAATCTTGATTCTTGAATCTTGATTCTTGAATCTTGATTCTTGAATCTTGATTCTTGAATCTTGATTCTTGAATCTTGATTCTTGAATCTTGATTCTTGAATCTTGATTCTTGAATCTTGATTCTTGAATCTTGATTCTTGAATCTTGATTCTTGAATCTTGATTCTTGAATCTTAGATCTGATTCTTGAATCTTGATTCTTGATCTTGATCTGAATCTGAATCTGACATCTTGAATCTGAATCTGATTCTGGAATCTGGAATCTGAATCTGGGTGATTCTTGGAATCTTGAATCTGCAATCTGGAATCTTGATTTTCAATTTGAATCTGGAATCAGGAATCTTGAATCTCGAATCTGGAATCTGGAATCTGGAATCTGGAATCTGGAATCTGGAATCTGGAATCTGGAATCTGGAATCTTGATTCTTGAATCTTGATTCTTGAATCTTGATTCTTGAATCTTGATTCTTGAATCTTGATTCTTGAATCTTGATTCTTGAATCTTGATTCTTGAATCTTGATTCTTGAATCTTGATTCTTGAATCTTGATTCTTGAATCTTGATTCTTGAATCTTGATTCTTGAATCTGATTCTTGAGATCCATGATTCTTAGATCTTGATTCTTGAATCTTGATTCTTGAATCTTGATTGATCTTGAATCTTGATTCTTGAATCTTGATTCTTGAATCTTGATTCTTGAATCTTGATTCTTGAATCTTGATTCTTGAATCTTGATTCTTGACTTGAATCTTGATTCTTGAATCTTGATTCTTGAATCTTGATTCTTGAATCTTGATTCTTGAATCTTGATTCTTGAATCTTGATTCTTGAATCTTGATTCTTGAATCTTGATTCTTGAATCTTGATTCTTGAATCTTGATTCTTGAATCTTGATTCTTGAGATCTTGATTCTTGAATCTTGATTCTTGAATCTCGATTCTTGAATCTTGATTCTTGAATCTTGATTCTTGAATCTTGATTCTTGAATCTTGATTCTTGAATCTTGATTCTTGAATCTTGATTCTTGAATCTTGATTCTTGAATCTTGATTCTTGAATCTTGATTCAATCTTGAATCTTGATTCTTGAATCTTGATTCTTGAATCTTGATTCTTGAATCTTGATTCTTGAATCTTGATTCTTGAATCTTGATTCTTGAATCTTGATTCTTGAATCTTGATTCTTGAATCTTGATTCTTGAATCTAGATTCTTGAATTTTGATTCTTGAATCTTGATTCTTAAATCTTGAATCTTGAATCTTGATTCTTGATTCTTGATTCTTTGATTCTGGAATCTAGAATCTGGAATCTGGAATCTGAAATCTTGAATCTGGAATCTGGAATCTGGAATCTGGAATCTGGAATCTGGAATCTGGAATCTGGAATTTGGAATTTGGGATATGGAATCTGGAATCTAGAATCTGGAATCTGGAATCTGGAATCTGGAATCTGGAAACTGGAATCTGGAAACTGGAATCTGGAATCTGGAATCTGGAATCTGGAAAATCTGGAATCTTCAATCTGGAATCCGGAATTTGGAACTCGGAACTTGGAATTTGGAATATTAATATGGAATTTGGAACTCGGAATTTGAAACTTGAAATCTGGAGTTTGGAAATTTGGAACTGGGAATTTAAAACTTGAAATTTGAAATTTGAAATTTGAAATTTGAAATTTGAAATTTGGAATTTGGAATTTGGAATTTGGAATTTGGAATTTGGAATTTGGAATTCAGAGTTTGGAATTTGGAATTTGGAATTAGATTGAATTTAGAATTTGGAATTGGAATTTAGAATTTGGAATTTGAATTGGAATTTGGAATTTGGAATTTGGAATTTGGAATTTAGAATTTGGAATTTGGAATTTAGAATTTGGAATTTGGAATTTGGAATTTGGAATTTGGAATTTAGAATTTGGAATTTAGATTGGAATTTGGAATTTGGATTTAGATTTGGAATTTGGAATTTGGAATTTGGAATTTGGAATTTGGAATTTGGAATTTGGAATTGATTTGGAATTTGGAATTTGGAATTTGAATTTGGAATTGGAATTTGAATTTAGATTTGGAATTTGGAATTTGGAATTTAGTAGTTTGGAATTTGGAATTTGGAATTGGAATTTGGAGTTAGATTTAGATTTGGGAATTTGGATTTGGAATTTGGAATTTGAATTTGGAATTTGGAATTTGGAATTTGGAATTGGAGTTGGGTGGAATTTGGTTGGAATTTGGAATTTTGGAATTTGGAATTGGAATTTGAATTGGAATTTTAGTTGGAATTTAGAATTTGGGATTGGTATTATGCTAAACATCGATAATAAGAAACTTAAACTTGGATCAGGTGCAGCGGGCTGAGTTCGTTTGTCTCTGCTGCTGTCCTTGTTCCACAGTACCAGTTCATAGTCTGGTCATCTAGTGGAATGATGCTGCAATAGTAAATAGCAGGTCAATCAAGCCGGAACTGGTTGGTTTATTCAAAGTATAACTTAATTGTTTACATGCAAATAAACTCTTTTGAAAAAGGAAAAAGGTTTACACTGGAGTAGAACGTTCAGTTTCGTCGCATCAGGATCGTTCTCTTTCACGCTCCTCTTTTGGGTCGCTGTCGTGCTTTCCCCAATTGACAAACCCAGTAGGGGTATTTTTATTCGTGTTACGGTTGTGCCCGCGTGCATTTTCCGATATTATCGGTAACCAGTTCTAATGTAGCCACCAAAATAAAGGCAATAAGAGGTTCCCTATTGTGTAAAAAGTGATGTGTAAAAGACGCCTATCATCGCGGCCAATGGCTGATTGCGTACAGGCATATATTGCACTATATTGCGTATGTTGCATATAAGTTTTACCACTACGGTGTCCCCTTGGTGGGTACTAACGAAAAAAGCCTAAAGCAGCGAAGAGAGTGGTATTGAAAACTAAGACCAAGCTTGAATAGCAGCGAAGTAGCAGAATCAGCAAACAGCAGCCGAACCAACAGCGATAGTGAAATCATCCTATATTTTCTAAATAAACAGCAAGAGGGGTGGCCCAACTTGTCTTATCTCCTTTTGGAGGATATCCACAGAAAAAGGAGCATGCAGCTGCTCAGAAAAAAAACGTTATCTAGTGAAACTATTACCTACATAGGCAGAAAAAGCGATCTCCATATTTTATGAGCTTGCGGTGACATGTTCATTCCGGACTATTAAGGATGCCGTGAAACTGGTGTTCGATGTTCTGTTGCTTGTTGGATCGATCCCATGCTTTTGGCGGATAGTTACATACTTTCAGCGCTTCGTTAACCAAAACGAACCCTGCTGCTAACTGTTTCCCTACTATACAACATCCTAGAATTCTCGTGGAAGTGCAGAGGATTTCTAGGCTTCCTTCAAAGCGAGTATAACGTCACCACGATCCTTACCATTCACCACTTGAACAGCATGCGGGCATGGCCATCGTCGGCATTGCTTCATAATGGGTCACCAGTTTTTTTCATAACGTTTGCATTAAAAAAATGGACAAACATTTTCGATATTTCATGGGTTAACCTTCACCCGCACTGACAAAACTACTCATGCAGCATCGATCATAGTAACCCATTAGTCTGCAGACAAAATTTGACAGCTCTACCAGTCGAACTCAAACCGTGATGGGAACAACAGTGAAGCAACTCCGTTCAGAAGTGTGCGCGTTCAAAGAACGGCACCCGCCTTGTCGAAAACGGACTTCGTGCGGCACTTTGTGGACGCCAGATACGCCCGTTCCGGCATCTACAACATCTTGGCACTATTAGACAACAATCAGAGCATCGAAAAAAAGTCCGGTTCCGGACGGTGAACGACCCTGAGCGACAAAAAGTCCCAAAGGATGGTGAAGAGGAAGACCGAGGGAAAAGTAGCTACATCGCTGCGTGCACTTGGCCTGGAGGTCGGTTCAACCGGCCAAACAGTGAAAAAGTACCTGGCAAACATAAACGTACATGTCAGGAAGCGAAAATCACGTCCACTGGTTTCGGAGCTGCAGGCAATGACGCAGCGGCAGCGGCTGAATAAGATGGTCAACTGGAGGTGGTGATGGACGATGAGACCTATCTCACCCTGGCTGGTAACAACTGGCAGGGCACTTCGTATTTTACTTCCCCACGAAGGAAGTGAGCTGTGAGGTGAAGTTTTTGTCACAAACCAAGTTCCTCAAGAAGGTGCTGCGAAACCGCGCAACGTCCCTCAGCTGCGTTCCATCGAGAATTTCTGGGCCAATCTGAAGCATAAGATCTACTCCAACAAACTCGCGAAAACTGAGGAGAAATTGATAAATAAAACGAAGAAAGTACTCAAAAACATGCCTACACGCATGTTTTCGTCCACTCATAACCAAATGTTCCGGTTAACTGCCGGAGGCCGCTAGCAAGGGCGTAGAAAATTTTTGAAAGTAACCTTAAATAGTTGCCTTTCATGGAAAATTTATCAAAAGCAATTAAAGCTTGCTACAGATAGAATTGGAACAAAAACAATTGCCTGTATTTCAGTAATTTATTATTGAATTCAAGATCTTTTTTAAACAAATGTAGCATTTTCATCATACTTTTAAGAAAAATACGGATAAAATTATTCGTCACGGTTTCGAAGGAATTCTCGAATTTTTCCTGTAGCACGGCTTATTAGGCAGCGCACACCTTCTTCGTCCATCGTTTTAGCTATCTTATTCCACCAGGTCTTCATCTGATTGATGTCTTTGACAACCTTTCCCTTTTCCTTGAGTCTCCTCTTCATGATTGCCCAGTATTTCTCAATAGGGTGGAACTGGGGGCAGTTGGGTGGGTTAAGGTTTTTCGGAACAACCTGGACCCCTTTCTCTGCATACCATCTTGAACGACTTTGCTGTAATGACAGCTTGCCAAATCTGGCCAAAACATTTCGGGATGGTCGTGGGATCGAATGAACAGGAAAAATTCGTTTTTGGAGACACTCTTTTGGTATAGTTCCGACGTCATTGTCTTATTTGTAACGAAAAGTTTCGTTATATTCCCACAGCTGCAAATTCCCTGCCAAATCATGAATTTTCGTGCAAATTTGTCGGCAAAAACAAATTTAAATTTGGCTGGAACATCCCCCCGAGCCGTTGCCAGGTAAAATTTTTGACCTGGCATTTGCCCGAAGTCAGCCTTGACATAGGTTTCATCGTCCATCAGAAGACACCCGTCGAACTTGGTCAAAACCTGGTCATATAGCTTCCGAGCACGGATTTTGGCCACACTATTCTGTTTTATGGTCCGATTTGGCTGTTTGCTAGCTCGATACGACTTGATTCCTTCCAGGAGTCGAGTTCTCCTCACGGTACTATGGGCAGCACCGAATTTTCTGGCCAATCACGGTCCGACAGATTGGGATTCCTCTTAATCGTCTTCAAAATCTTACCACGCAGTTTCCGGTCGACAGTTCCACTCCGACGATTGGCTTGAGGCTTCCGAATCGTCTTCAATGTTTCCTTATACCGTTTGATAACGCGCCATACGGTATTTCTGGGCAATTTCAGCTGTTTAGCTAGCCTAGATGCAGACCACAATGGATTTTCCAAATAACTGTGCACAATTTTTTCCCTTCTTTCGGCTTCCATGTTTATTGTTTACAAAGTACAGTCGGATTTGCAGAATGTCAAAAATACATACGTGAAGCTGACAAAATTCCCGACACGTGGGCGCCAAGAACTTCCAAATCCGTCCACCAGGAGCGCCACAATATGAGCAAAAGTTTGCTCCAATTCTAAATGAAGCAAGCCTTATCTGTCTCAGCTTTTTTTATCACCATAAAAAAAATCAATTTGTTTTAATGCAAACGTTAGCAAGCGGTTTGTTTGACAGGTGCTGTGCAAAAACAGAAAGAAAACAAATGAAAAAGCCCGCTTGCTGAGCATCGTAAGTTACTCAAGGTACTTTAAAAGTAATTCTGAAATTGCTCACGATAAAGAGCTTGAGTTTGGAATTTGGAATTTGGAATTTAGAATTTTGTGTTTGGTATTTGGAATTCGTTAATTGCAATTTAGAAATAGAAATTTGTAATTTGGAACTAGGAACTAGGCTCTATTTGTACTGGTCACAAAGCACTGTTCAAGTTATCTATTTTTGTTTAATTTAATAACAATTATGTAGCGTAGAAATTCTTAAACCAGCGGACAGCAAAACTGCAGATATGGCTAATCTGAAAATCGAAGCCACCTTTGCATCCCTTGTTATTGCAAGTTGAAAGAAGCAAACCAAATGTAAACATTGCTGATCAAAACAGTGACTCCGGATTGCTTCCACTGATCTCTAATTTTAGTATTTCTTATTTAGCGAGTGTGTTGTAAGCTCTCGAGTTGGAGTACTGGATGTACTTCATTCGTAATTTATTAAGAATTATGCTGGTCACAGCATCATATAACATGCCTAAGAATCGATCTAATCGTCACCGAACCAATCGCCTCCAGTTTGACAATACCGTGCCATTATCGATTATAAGCTAGCTGAGACCCTTCTCACATGAACAATATTATGGTCTTGAAGATGGGCAAGCATCAGAAGAACCACGTGGTGCTCATATGATGAAGCATGGTGCTGGAGTGATAATCATAAATCACAATAATTGCATTGCTTACGCATTCGCATCAGCGGTTGGCTCCGGCCGGCTTGTGATAATTCAAATTTCCTGTGAAACAATTATCGATAAAAAGCCATTGTATTCCGGCTGGCAACTTTATGGCCGGATAGAATCAAATGTTCGAGAAGAAGTTATTGGCGAACGTAGGAGTGTTCGATAGGGATGAAACGTTAGCTTGAATTTCATGGAGAATTTCAACTTTGACATGCTGTAGTTTTTTTTCTCTTATGAAAAATTGAGCTAAACCAACGCAAAGAATTACAGATATCTTTAACTAATACTGTGACGTTTGGTTTAAGTTCATCACTATATCAAAAATCTATTCTTGGACGTTATTTTCTACCACTCATGTCCTTGAATGAGGAGGCGTCGAGTCGGAAAAAAGTCGATTGAGGCGGGGCTGGTATGGTAAATTCCGAAAAGTGATGAGAAATGTTTGAGGCACAAAGAAGAAGATTGTTATTTCAACAAATAGAAGTCTTATTTTTTCTCTGCGGCTCGAGTTAGACTCGAGTTGCCGATCGTTAATTTTGTGGGTTATTGGAGCGAACTTTTTTGCCCGTGCCATTTTACATATTTTTTTCACGGCGAATTTTGATCAGCTGATGCAGCTAAAGTGTTTTATTGTTGTGGGAGACGGCTTGACGCCCAGAGTTTTGTTTAAGTTTAATTTGAAATATTTCCTCGAAAAGTACAACCACCTTTCCGCAACGGAACATATCTTCATGTCACGTGTTCATGATTCCAGGTCAACCGTTGCTGTAACGGTCATCGTGGCTTGTCACAGTTACACTTATCAGCCGTTAATAAGCGGGCTTGTTTATTTTTCCTTCAAAGCCCCCACTTGCTGATGTCACGTTCGACTCCACCATTGTTTGTTTAATTAGTATACCATAATGTAGAAGGAACATGTTTTTTAATCATTAATACACTTTGATATTCGCTACGAATTAACACACACTTACCACAAACCAAGCACATTATCGCATTGTCCATTCGTTCCTGCCAGAACCTAAAACATGTTTTTTATTTTTATTTTTTGTTGCAATTGTCGTTTTTCAGTCCGACTTCCATTCATTGAGGTAAAGGTCAAGTTTCAAAACGAGTGCAAAAAGATAATAAACAAAAATAGCTAGATTTGAACAAGGCTGAGATTTCTGTGGCGGCGGTGCTGGATTTCAATAGTGGGAAAATTACTTCAAGTGTTAAATTGTAATTGTAGTGCAGCGTGGTTGCTGCAGTGGTTTGGTGAAGCAATCAAGGGAATGCCAATGTTTCACTGCCGCCACCCATTCACTCTTCTCTAATTGTGGCTGGCTGGGTGAATGATCGTGTTTCTTTCGTGGGGTTGTGTTCGGTTTCTTGCTGGCTTCTTGCTTCGGGCTGCATATTTTACCGCTATGGTTGAACCGGAAACAAAAGCAAAAGCAGAAAAAAATGTATTTCAATTGAACGCTTATTCACGTTTAATTAGCATAAATAATAGCACCCGCTAGTCAATTGATCATCGGCACGTTTCCTGGCTCTGCATATTCGGTTCAAGTCGGGGGACGAGGAACTGGGCATCGATTTGAAGGCGCTTTGTTAGTACAGGCGCTGCTACAAAGCAACACCATGGTGGATATGATTGCGTTCGGTTTCCGGTGTGATCTAGGAGTTTTTCGTAAGGGAAAAATTTCACGACTCCCGAGCATAGGGATACGATTGTAAAGGGTTTTCCGTTAGGCGTTTCCTATCTTCAAAGCTCAATAACACAAACTGTGAGTGAGATATTGACGAGAATTATTTTTTATTTGAGATGTCGATCAATCCCACTATGTATGGAATATGACATCTATCAAATTGCCACTTCGGCTTTGGTTGGTGCCGTGCAACCATAAATCGGGCCGAATCTCGATGATGGCTTGTTGTAATGTTGGTTTACGGCTTATTGGCATAGACCTGTGACTTAACATAACCCACAAAATTGTTCTTCTCGTCATGTGAAGCCATTTTGCCGCGATTTCAATTGCTCCAATAATGGACAGTTGCATACTCGCTGTTGATGGTTTCATTCTTTTTGAGGTAGTCCACGAAGAGTATGCCATGACAATCCCAGAAAACCGACGCCAAAATCTTTCCGACCCATTGAGCCTCCCTAGGCTGCTTCGGAGCAATCGTGTCGGCTTCAGTTCATTGCCGAGTACTCATTTTGTTTGCTGGTGTGTAAGAGTGCATCCAGGTTTCATCAACAGTTACAAATTGACGCCAAAAGTGCTTCCGATTCCGCATCAGCAAGTCTAAACACTGTTTCGAAGTATTCTCGCGTTCGTGTTTTTGGCACCCAGCGGCAGGATAACTTTTTCATATGCAGAATCTCGCCCAAAATATGGCGTGTACGCTCAGTACTAATCCTTTATCGCATCTGCAGTTCACGCACCTTCGCTTTCCGATCAGCCAACACCATTTCATGAACTTTTTGACATTGTCCTCTATAACCGCATCGGAGGGTCTGCCGCTGCGAACTTGATCGGTAGTGGAGTTGTGGTCTCCACAAAACTCTCGAAACCAATATTCAAAGGTGCAATCTGACGGAGAATTTGCCCTATAATACTTATCCAACTTTTATTTTGTTTCCTTCACAGTTTTGCCTCTTAAAAAATAATGTTATATGAGAGAACGAAAACCGTTCTTATCCATATTTAACATGATGCCAAGCACGTCAACAATAATCAGCAGTCAAAACAAAACTGAAGGCACTGAAATTTGGCGTGTATTCCTAAACATGAATGGACTGCAAGGCACTATAACCTCCACCAGATTTTTACAGCAGCATCGCATTTTGGCGGAGGTTACATTTATAACCAGGAGCATTGATCGAGAATGATGAGTATAATTTTCTCAGACTGCAGAGTTACACTATCAGTCAATAGTATCGACTCATTTCGAGAAAATGCTACACACACTTGAATATTGCATTACCTAAAAAAGGATAAATTCATCAAGAACAAGGTAAACGCATAATATTATACCTTTAAGTGCTGATAACCTAGAGTTCGAACCTTGGGAAACGTTGTTCATAAGGTCAAGAACTTTCGGAAGATAACTAGAAATAAGAAGAAAAATTAGTATTTTCCATTTAATTCCAACTACGTTTGCTTATCTTGACAGAAACCCGTATTTCGTCTACAATGTGCAGACTTCTTCAGTGTCTCGTACTAATAACTCGACTTATTAGTACGAGGCACTGAAGAAGTCTGCACATTGTAGACGAAATACGCGTATCTGTCAAGATAAGCAAAGGTAGTTGGAATTAAATGGAAAATACTAATATTTCTTCTAATTTCTAGCTACAGGTATTCCACTAAACAGCTGAAACCCTCTAGGATTTCGGAAGATGGTATGGTTCGTATTTCGGTTACTGTGCGGCGCTAGTGGGCATGGAAATGAGAGAACATTTGATCTTGTTTATATAATGATCCCGACTACTTAGCAAGTTGTCCAGCAGGCCAAGGATTTTTGGAGGTGGAGTATGGTACAGAATTTGGTCACTATATGGCGCTAGTAGGCGTGGAAAAGAGAGAATTTTGAGCCATTTCATTTAGTGATTCTGTTCGCCTAGAAACTTGTATTAACCTTTGTATTCCGAAATTAATTTAAATCAACACGAACAAATGTTTGAGTCTTTGCTCTTGCGTAACTGCTCTAGTTTTGGATTGGCACGCCATTTGCAGCTACTGAGATGTGGCACGTTTCACCGTTCTGTTGGAACCTCAGATCGTTCACATTCAAAGCAGTCAGTTTAGGCCAGAAAAAGTCGGTAATCATCGACCTTTCGTTCAATCCTTTGGCGATGATGTGGCCTCTCCAGCGTCGTTTTCGAAAAAAGTACGGACCGATGACGCCTGCTGCCCACAATGCACACCAAACAGTGACTTTCTGAGGATGCATTGCTACTTGGTGGTACTCGTGTGGATTGGCATTGTCCCAAATTCGACAATTGTGCTTGTTCCCATACCCGTTCATCCAAAAATGGGCCTCGTCGTTGAAGAAGCTTTTTCGGACAAAATCGGGGTCTGTTTCCAACTAAAACCTCTATTATCGTTAAGCTTGAGCTCCTGGGTCGATTGCATCAATGGATGGTATGGGTGCAGACCCAAATTTGAAGTCTGCGAGGGATCGAGTTCTTGTGCACGGCGCGGAATCGACTGCCGCGGGTTATCCTGCACACTTTCACGTACAACCGCGATTTTCTCGGCATACCTTCCCCTGACGTACGGGTGGTGGTTGAGCTTTGACCGAACCAGTTTCCTCGAATTTGTTCACCATATTGCAAATAGACCTCTCGGTATTATTATTGCGATTATTGCGACCGTAAAATGGGCGAAGCGTTCGGAACATTACTCGCAAAGAAAAATTTTAATAGAACAATTTTATAATTTGGCAAGACACACTTAATAAATGGCAGCTAATTTGACACTCGCAGCTTTAACAAAATGGCCGCAATCAACTTTGAAAGTTAGGAAATTTATATGGAACGACCCTTTATTTGCAACAAAACAAAAGCAAGAATGGTACTTGATATCAACAGCGATGAATAGTCTTGAGGTGAAGTTGCAAATTGTACAGGGTGAGTGGCAATTCCTGTCAGTGAAGTATTAGGTCATAAAAATGAAAAGCTAGCATGAACTTTAATTTCCTGTTTGTCTTCATTTACTTCAATTTAAGGACATACACGATGGAATCCCCTTATGGAAGGAGCGATGGCTTCCTCATCCACACATGCACACTTTGGGTTTGCTCAACAAAATATGCCAAATTAATCCACTTACCTGCAGTGAATCATTGCCATACTGCTAATAGGACAGCAGAACACAATATTTAATCAGTTCACACTGTTTATTTCACTGAAAACACTCTGAATTGATCAACTAGTGCTCATTTCCACAGAGCAGGTAATTTTTTGTCGCCTTTGTTTACCTTTTTAAAGCCAGGATCTGCCTATTATTTTCTCACAAAAAACTATATTTCCACTTCCCGTAGCCACCTGAACACTATTTACTTTCACTGAAAGATTAATTATCATCGCGCTCTTGAAAACAGGGGCCGAAAAAGCTGTTTAATTAACGAGAATGGTGCAAAAATTCAGCAGCCAGTCTCAAAACTGCGCGTTTTGCTTTTTTCTAATTTACACTCAGCTGTGCGTAGCGTAGCAGAGCACAGTGTTGTCAGCAACTGTTTGTGCGAGTGTGCTGGTCTTTTAAAATTTTTGATTAACGAAGTTAAAAATGCCGCGTCTTACTAAAAGAAGAAAAGCGACTTTTTGAGTGAACGGGCTAAAAAAGTTATAAGAAGTGCTGTTGATCCCTTATCGTGGACGTTCGAAAACCCGTGGAATAGTGGTTTTGCTTCACCGTCAACTGATGCTGAATTTCATCGAAACATAAGTTCCGGAGAAGAATCTGTCGGCGAATCTTCCGACTTTACAAATGACGTTCCTATAACTGGCCCAAATGATACTGGTTTTGAAAATCCCGGTCCTACTTCCGAAATCGATGGTGAGTGTGTGTTTGATTTGCTTTACAATTGCTTGTTGATTTGTTTATTGTTTTGAAAGAAAAGGTAAACAGCATTCATTCCCTTCCTTTTCCTTGGGAGCACAAGCCAGGGGTAGGGGAGTCTGGGTTGACTTGATCCCCCTTTTTCGTTATGGATATATCACTGCGGAAAAACGAAACTTGAGACGGTTTTTTCACAGGCTCATAGTTCCATATTAACCCTTATGTGTTCGACCAAAAAAAACACCTTTAACTGTTCGACGGATACCTACCCGGGTACCCACCAAATTCAGTTTGTGCCAGAAATCGTTAACTCCAAGGAACCGACAAAACAGAAGAAATGTGATGCAATATTACAAACGACGAATATTTGGAATCTTCTGAAAACATTGGATTGAAACAAATAGGCGAAAACGAAAATACTTGGACCGAAGTTAATTTTTCATCTTGAATTTGCGTGGTCTCCAGTAAACTCAAATTTTGACTAAATATAGCCGAAACATGCCAGTCATATAGAATCAAAATTTGAACGCTCTGGACCCGTTCAATATTTTAATTAAAAATAACTTCGTATCAAACAAGCCCAACGTTCAGGTGCAGGCTTCGCTTACTTATTATTGCTCATACCTCTTACTTAAAGTTACAAGCTCAAATTTCAGACTTGCAATGTAGCATTGAATTAGTGCCCTATGATATTTCTCATTGAAATTTTGAGATTGTCATCGAAAAAGTACTTTTCAGGGCCTACCATTTGATACTAAGTTAGTACGAGTCAAACGTTTTTAATACATTTTATGTTTCAGCCATCTACTTAAAGACTCATTCGATAGTTTATGATTGAAATAAGAACTGAACATTAAAGTTTAAAATTCACCAATATTTATATTCAACTAGCATTTATCTTGCTAATTATGCCCCAGACTCCCCCAACGTTTAAAAAGGATTCTTATTTTGAGGCATATGCTTTTTATTGAAAATGGGAATATTGTAGGGAATAATTAAATGGATGTACTGTAATCCACAAAGATAAATTAAAATTACTGGCAACCATGACCGTTTTCTTCATGATGCACCAATACTATCATATGATAGCAAAAAAGTGTTTGCACTACTACATGCATGTTGAATACTAAGGATTCAAGGGAGTTTCACCTTAAATCTTCCTCTCTTTGCTTTAATTGCCAGCCGTATGTATTGTTGGAAGCGTCACAAATGGCACACACGAAATCTTGGGGCATTTCATTCCATATTTTCACCAAACATTTCTAAAAACTTTCCACAGTTAGTCCTTTGGTATTCCTTAGTTTGCCCAACAGATAGCCCCATACATAGAAGTCCAGAAGATTCCAATCAGGTGAAGAGGCAGACCATTTGTTCGACGAAATAATATCCGGAAAATTATCCTTGCACCAAGTCTGTGTAGCTTTTGCCTATTGGGATGGGGCAGAGTGCTGTTGGAAGTAGTATATTGCATTCTTGTAGTGTTTCTTGATGAAGAAAAGTAAATGGCTCTTGAAAACGTTATCGAAATAAAACTTACTGTTGATTTTAACACCAGGTTCAATGAACAGCAATGGAATCTTCAAAGTTTTGGAGAAACATCCCTAAACCATCACCCATCACATTCGGAAACCTTCGAAAAGCTAGTTTAACGTTTGCATTAATAAAAATGGACAAACATTGATGATTTTTCATGGGTTTACCTTCACCCGCACTGACCAAACTACCCATGCAGCATCAATCATAGTAACCCATGAGTCAGCAGACAATATTTGACAGCTTTATCAGTCGAACTCTAACCGTGATGGCAAAAACGGTGAAGCAACTCCGTTCAGACGGCCGACAACTCTGAGTGACAAAAAGCTCCAAAGAATGCTGAAGAGGAAGACCGAGGAAGCGAAAGTCGCGTCCACTGGTTTCGGACCTATCTCGCCCTGGATGGCAACGACTTGCAAGGCACTTCGTATTTTACTTCCTCCACGACGGAAGTGAGCTTCGAGGTGAAGTTCATTTCACACACCAAGTTCCCCAAGAAGGAGATGCTGTGGCTGATTGTCAGCGAGAAGGGGATTTCAAAGCCGCTCTTCTTTCACTCCGGACTAGCCGTGAACGGAGAAATTTATAGAACGAAATGCCTGCCGGAAGTTGCGTCGTTCATCAAGAAATACCATAAGGGCGAAGACGCAGTGTTCTAGCCGGATCTGGCATCGGCCCACTACTCGAAGCAATCGTTGGAGGAGATGGAGCGGCTGAATATCGATGTGGTACCCAAGTCGGCGAACCCGCCCAACGTCCCCCAAGTGCGTCCCATCGAGAATTTCCAACCTTAAGCGTAAGATCTACTCCAACGATTTTGTCGCGAAAACTGAGGAGGAATTGATAAATAAAACGAAGAAAGAACTCAAAAACATGCCTACACGCAAGTTTTCGTCCGCCATGGCGAATGTTCCGGTTAACTGCTAGAAGACCGCTCGCAAGGCCGTAGAATTTTTTTGCAAGTAAGCTTAAATAATGGAAAAAATTTCAAAAGCAATTATCTGTCTTAGCTTTTTTATCACCATCCAAAAAGAGTCAATTTTTTTAATGCAAACGTTAATCTGTCAATAAAATTCCTCTTGCATCCTAAAAAACTGACGCTAACACCTTCTTGGCCGATTTCTGGACACAAGATCGCTTCGAAGCCGAAGTGCCTGGTCCACACTACTCCTTAGCCACTCTTGTTTTGATTCAGGATCGTGGTTTTAGACTGAAGTCTCATCCATAGTGATGAATCGAGGTGGAAAATTCGTTTTATTCTTTCGAAATGGCTTCAAATGCTGCTCATAATGTCGCATTCTAAGGTGTTAGTGTTGTATTGTTAGCAAATGCGGCTCTCATTGTGCACACAGTTTTATGAAACCCAAAGCTTCAGCCAAAACATGTCATTTTGTTCTATATGAGATGCGTATGATGGCAGCTATCACATCCACAGCCGATCGATGAACGATCTTCCGCGTATTCCATTTCCTGTATTTTCGCTATGATTTCTGGTGTTGATACACTTTTTGGACGCCCGGAGCGTGGATCGTCTTCAACGCAGGTACGGCCACGCTTAAACTCCAAAACCCACCCATTAAAGGAGACTCCTTTAATACTTTCACCATCTTTGCATGGATCTAAGTTGCCGATAAACCTTCCAAAACAAAGAGTTTAATCACTGCACGGTATTCGGATTTTCGGAAGACGATGACGGAAGACGGTGTATTGCGGAGAAGAATGAACCACAAGCTGGCGCAACTATACGGTGATCCCAGCATCCAGAGAGTGGCAAAGGCTGACAGGATGCGACTAATCGGGCATGTCGTCAGGATGCCCGAAAACAACCCAGCCAAAAAGATGTTTGCCTCAAATTCGGCTGGCCCTCAACGCTCGAGGTGGCAGAACTCAATTTAGCGGGACTCCAGTAAACTGGAAATAAACAACCATGGACCGAGTAACGTGGAAGAGACTAGTAGAACAGTTTCCTGCCCACCCGGACGTTATGCCAATTAAAGTTAAAAAAAAAATAGTTAAGGGGCTGGGGTCGGGATGATATTTCAACTTAATTATACATATCAATTTCTGTTGCGCAAAAATCATGGAAGCGCATCTCATCCGGACAAGTAAGCATAATCCTAAAGTATTGAATTAACTGAAAAAATGAGAGGAGAATTTGTTCAGCAACAAGCGCTGTAGCTAAACGAGTTTTTTTTTTGCTGTTGTCGCCAACTGAAGGGTGTCGATTTCAGACAGGATCGACAAGATCATGGACAAGAAGCAGACGGAAGGACACGATTTAATTACATTTTCGAAGTGTTTGACTGCTATTGGTAGTGGTTGGCGACTTCCTGCAGGTCGAATCAAATCTGCCTTTCAGTTGAGCACTTTCAGAAGATGACGGTCTACTTTGGTGTCTTTCGATGATGAGAGGTGTCAATGTTCTGGTCCGACTCTTGTTGTCTTATTTTTGTTCCAGTGGTTATCTAATCAAATTGATATAAATATTATTTTAATCCAGTAAAAACAACAAATACGAAATAAACTGTTGGGAGAACTTTAGACTCGACTTACGCCTATATTGAGATTGGCGGATAAACAAGCTCTCAACAGAGAGGGAAAATAATTAATTCAAATTAATTATCTTCAAAAGGATGATTCCACCCGTGAAAAAAAAACCTTCTTTCAAAATTTTATACGATTATGGATGAAATCGATAGTAATCAATTAAAGGCCCGCCCTCGCATTCCTACTATCGAATATTTATGATCATTGTGCTTGATGTTGCCTCTATTGCTGCTACAATCAATTTATATATCGGCTGTTGAAGTTGCTGAAGTATGAAGAGAAGTAAAAGCACCGAAGGGTCACCGTGAATAGAAATTCATCCATCAACGAACCTTGAAAGCTTGCCAAGAAACTGAAGAAACTTACTCGACCCGCCTTCGCGGGTGGAGGTGGTTTTCATTCAAACTGACGACGACGGCCGGACGAAGCGACGTCACCTATTCCGATCGGGCGTGTGCCAAGCAAGTGGAGGCCTGAACCGATCGGAATTCAGTTCCAATTAACGTTTGAAATCGAAGGCTTTTTCGTTTCTGCCGAATCATTGCCTTTTTCGCCGTAACCGCGCTTGACCGAATCGTTCTTTAGCCAAACCAGTACCGCAACGCTACAACCACGTGAAGGTCTCGACATTCTTACCAGCGAATCGCAGTCTATCGGTGCAACCATGCCTCTATTTCGAGAAACAATAATCGTTTAACGCACAATGAACGACGTCTATGTGCAGTCAGCGGGGAGAAAAAAAGGTGCGTAAAACCAATCATCAAGGTTCGGTGTAAAACATCAAGCCTAACCTAAAATTGCGAGTATTTTGTAGAAATTTTTGTTAAGTAGGTACCGTAGTCTGGTGCTATGTTGGTTTGAGTTGGTTTGATTCATAAAACTATTTTAAAGATAAAATCAGTCCAATAATAAGTACATGTTGACTTTGATTTTCAAGGTTCAATTAGAGTCGTTCATATCCATCAGTTCAAATTGAGGGGTCTGAAAATGATCAGAACATCAAATAAAGGACAATTCATCTCGTTTATCAACAGACTCTTCATGGCTAATGATGGCAATGCAATACAAACAATACATTGACCAGCTACAACGTTTCGAGTGCAGCCATACTTGTTTTACCGGTGCTCAATATGTCTCCAGTTTACGGTATCATCCTCCCCACGTAGCGGTTATTAGCGGCTTAAGCTGATTTCGTGCAGCTGCGCTAAGCGCGCGTGCACTTGGCACATTTATTTTCTTGTTGCTAGATCAATTTGCGTTACGATTGAGAGGGAAATTGAACCGATTTTCATAAGAGGCTTTTGAGGCAAACCCTGAAGAGAACGGGACTGGATTTAACCTGGTTTTCAAAGTGTAAACAAAAGTAATGGTTTAGTTTGATGCTT
Source organism: Aedes japonicus (assembly GCA_034211315.2). Taxonomy (NCBI): domain Eukaryota; kingdom Metazoa; phylum Arthropoda; class Insecta; order Diptera; family Culicidae; genus Aedes; species Aedes japonicus. The sequence goes on from JASCZW010006511.1 coordinate 18,773, forward strand.
TGCACTAGATTGCTCACATGTTGTTGTTTCATATTTTGTGCGTTCCGTGCTGACTGGGAATGATTCGTTCGTGCATCATAATGTAGGTATTAATTTTTCGAAAGTAAATTTATCACCAGCAATGGAATACATTCATGAAAAATCACCAGGTAATCCGTGTTTTTCTCGCTCAGCCATATTTATCCACACCGGTCATTCACGCTGACATATGAGTCATCAGAGCCGCAGTCTACCGCGACTAACCTAACCTAACAACTATAGTGCAAAACACAACGCAATTGGGTTCATGTGTCTTTGCATCGTTGCTGAAGCTTCATGCTGCTTTGCTTACATTTCATGCTACCGGTAGCTGAGTGAATTACATTTGACGAGCATTTTCGGCAATCTTTGGGGTCTTTGGAATCAAATTCATTTCGTAATAAACATTTACCATTCAGGAACGCTATTATAGATGGTGTGACCATACCACTTACAGTTGGGACGATACCCCGAATAGGTGGTTAGGCACTTTTTATGGTAATTGGTTATGCGGGTTTCCAATTAAGCAGTATATATTTTACACCTCTCAGGAAAGCCGTGGGCATTACACACATAAAAAGAAACATTTAATTTTCTGCGTTATCTAATGCATATAAAGGGAATGCATGATTTGGCAGAAAATAATGGGATATTTAATGTAAATGTAACCCAGCTAACGCCTGGATCTAGCGTGTTGTAGGAAAGATTTTAATCGTTGTTGTATGGCTCATGAAAGGTTGCAAACAATTTCGTTGTTTACGCATCATTTGCTTTGAGTTATACGAGGGGAAATTTTACGCGACTGTTAAAATTCATTATTTCTTTCTGTGTAGATAAAGATTGTGCCAAATGTGTAACTCTTTCATAGAAGCTTTCAGCAAACAATATTCAATATATTATCGCCTTTTTTTTATTGCCAAACTTGTTGTAAATGAAACAACACAGAGAGTCATCAATTGGGATTTATCTTACACTCTTTATGTCCAATCAAATGCTAAGCACTACTAGTGCTTGATTGTAAACCTTGTCACAAATAAATACACAAATAAAAAAAAAACATTGAATTTTCTGTGTTATCTAATGCACATAAAGGGAATGCTAGATTTGACAGAAATTACTGGGATATTTCGTGTAAATTAAAGCTGGATATCGCCTAAATCACGTCTATTGTATGAAAGATTTCCATCAATGTTGTATGGCGTACGAAAGATTGCAAACAATATCGTTGTTTACGCTTGCTTTGATTTAGAATTAAACGAGGGAAAATTTTATGCGCTTCTTAAAATTAATGATTTTTTTTTCTGTGTATAAGTAATAAGTAATATAATATAAGTAACTCAAATACAGGCTTATCGCGATATAAAGCAATTTAATGTTTTTCCTGTTGTATTATGTCAAAAAAAAACTTCGTTTAAAGGGTGTCCACTGTATAATTGCGTCACTTTCAAATAGCTGTAAATGTTGCCTTAGCTTAGGCAGACTACACAAATCGATTTTTCGCTACTCCGTGATTGATCGGAATTAGTAAAGTTGTACAATGTATCAATTATATGAGGCTCGGAATGACCGATCATTCTCATTGTACAAGTTTCAAGAATTCCATATTTTAATAGTCAATAACGGCGCCGGCCATGACTTTGCAAGCATATGAGAATAAGAAAGGAATATGAAACATTTACTGTTATATTTTGTTCGGAACCGTGGTAACCTCGGCCTAGCCACTATCAGCTCAGGGTTTGTTGGATCAGGATTCTCCTTGATAATTGTTGCGATCATATTTTGATATTAACATTTAAAGCACAGAGAACATACATCCAAGCTGGAGTGCCCCCCATGTGTAAATTTCTGTAACTGCCAATTTAAAATTACACCTCGTTTCCGTTAGTTTTGGTGAACCGTATGTTGATGATGCGCCTTGAGATTTTATAGTTGTTGACTGTCTGTTAATTTTAGTTTGGTAAAATTAAGACTAGGCGGCACTGATTTTCCAGAGATTTGGTTTAAAAAATTTACGCGATTTACAGAGATTTGGTTTAGAAAATTACCTACTCAATTTGAACGAAACATGTAATTTTCTGGGTTATCTTATGCACATAAAGGGAATGCTAGATTTGACAGATATTAATGGGATATTCTATGTAAATGTATGCCCGATAACGCCTGAATCTAGTCTGTTGTATTAAAGATTGCAAACATTTTTGTATGGCGCATGAAATATTGCAAAAAATTTCATTGTTTATGCTTCCTTTGGCTTCGAGGGAATTTTACGTTCCTAAAATTCATTATTTATTTCTGTGTGGTTGACCGATCCTTTTCAAACTTTCAGGCAATAAAATATAACTCATTAATAAGCTTTTGGCAAATTTATTTCATGCAACTTCAATACCATAACCGTACGGTCGCACCTTAAGCTTAACTCTACTCATTAGGATCTGTAGAACATCTGGCTGCAGCTTCTTCTGTACGGAAACCCACTTTTTCTACATGTCTTCCTAAGATTTGGCCTCCTTAGGTTTCCATAGTTCCTTCTTTGTAGTCCATTGCTTTTCGATGGGCCTTAGTTCCGGTGCGTTGAGGGGGTTCATGTCCTTGGGTACGAAATTGACCCCGTTGGCATCGTATCACTTCAGGACAACATTTGAATAGTGGCACGAAGCTAGATCCGGCCAGAAGATTGTAGGGCCATCGTGTTGCTTCTACAGAGGAAGCAGTCATAGATACTCCTTTCTGTAGATACTCATTGTTGTTCACTCTTGGTGCCTCATGGTGATGAGCGAACATCTCCTTCTACATCATAATCGTTACTCCTCGCACGGAGAATATATAACATAACAATTAATGTATGTAAAACCATAAATGGTGGTAACCATTAATTATACTGGTGGGGACCAGTATCGCATCGCTTCACGGTGTTTCTCTCCGAGGTCTCTACGTTGGAGACGACGAGAAAAACTTTAGTGATCGTCAGTCGGTGCGAATCAAAACAAACCCAAAAAAAGGAGAGAGTTCCTCTCCCATGTGCGCATCAGTAAACAGAGTGCACACAATAGATCGCTAGAATAACTATACAAGCCACAGTGGTACATGAGCGTCTTCCAACCGGACATTTTTGCCTGTTGAAGTGGCGGACTTAGTCCAGTGCTTTAACCTACCCGCAGTGGGATGTTAGGCAAAAATGTCGTTGATTCGAGTACCACCGTATACATGCCCTTTTCGCTCAATTTTCATAAAAACATCTGTTACATTTCCAATCCTGCCGCACACTAGCGGAACTATCAAAACTTTCTCTTCATATCTTTCATTCTAGCCAAAAACATTGTTGTTCACTCTTGGTGCCTCATGGTGATGAGCGAACATCTCCTTCTACATCATAATCGTTACTCCTCGCACGGAGAATATATAACATAACAATTAATGTATGTATTTCTTGGCAAACATTGAATGTTTCTGCTTCCTCATTTCCTCCGGAACATCAAACTTGTGCTGAGCGGTGAAGAACAGTACCTCCGGAAGCGGCCGGAAGTCTGCCTTGACGTAAGTCTCGTCATCCACGATGTGAGGATTCGTCAGCATCTGGGTGTACAGTTTCTGGCCCGTGTCTTTTCCACCGTATTTTTCCGTTCGTCAGGAGTTGGAGCCTTCTGCACTTTGTACGTTTGCAGTCCCTCCCGTTGTTGTTGTTGTTGTTGTTTTCATAGAAGGACTTTAACTTCTGAGGTCATTCGTCCCTCCAGTCCCTCCAGTCCCTCCCGGTCCTTGGCTCTCTGAACGAAAGACTTGTACAGGTTGAAATTTTTGGCCACATCCCTGACTGAAGCATTGAGATTCCTCTTAAACGCTTTCACGACACGCTTGTGATCCTTATCACTAATCGAACATCCATTCCGACCGCATTTCTCCTTCCGTTCGATGCTCAGAGTTTCGTAGTAACGTTTAAAAAGTTGTTTTCCGATGTCCCGATGGAAGAGTTGAGGCTTTTCCAGGTGCTTACGCAAAATCAATTCGCGACGTTGTTTTTCGGGTGACGCCATTTTTTCCAATTTTCGAAAAACTTACAGCTATAAAAATACAACAAAAAAAAAACACTCTAAACTAGTTTCCCAATCACAATCGTTCTACTAATACGCTCAAAAAAGTTTTTTTTTAAAATAGTGTTTAAAAAAAGTGAAAGTAACTCTAAACTACTTCTACCAAAATTTTCAAGAGGAAAATACCCAATGGTTAATTTTCTGCAACGTTTTTGCTGTGATGCAATTCGATGTGGGACACCCTTTACACGGTGTTCAATAAGTTCGAATACAAATTTTCATCATTGTGTAGGTTTGCGCCGTGAAGATCTTCTGTATTGGTATTGATGTCAGCGTCAACGGATGTACGTGGTGTTGACATTCTGTTAGTTGTTGTTCGTTAGTTACGCGCGATGAAAGAGTATCGGAACATCGTAATTAGGCGTTTTTTTAACGGTGAACGATCCGGCAATATATTCTGACTGTTGAAATCGCATGGAATTGATTCCGGAAATTTGTCTACACGACCAACAGGCGCTACCAGGAGACGTCCTCGACCAAATTTTCAATCAATTACGTTGGCTGAAAGCCAATTTGGACCATTTTATACCAACAGCAAGGAAGCTATTAGAATTAGTGTAATGGTGATTTTCCAATGGAAAAACAAGATTATTTCTATTGTATGGATATGGTAGTACAACGAGGATGGTGAATTAAAAGTATGTATCATAATTTAATATTATCCTCAATACCCAAACAACACAGTTTGTTATAAACTAGTTGAAAGCACTGTCCAATGACAAATACAGGTAAACAATATAAGAGTTTAATACTTTATTCCATTTTTTAATATGATGTAAAAAGCGCAAAAAGTGCAACATTATAAACCATAAAATGGAAAAAATAGCCTGATACAAAAATATAACTTCGCCAAGCATGCGATTTGAACACAATTCCTTGGCATGATAAGTTTGTAAATTATTTGCTAAGCTAACTCCGATTATTGGAAAGACAGTTCTGAGTATTCATGTTTCACTTCCTGTATGCAGTGAAACCACAATCTTGTACATCAAATTCATCGTAATGAAGAAAAACACGCTTTGCAAAACATGGTTGGTGTAATGTATTCTCAACAGTATTTCTAAGCTATCTCTAAAATCAAGTTTTATAAATGTATGGTACAATATTTTAAAGAACAATAATAGATTATACATCACTTTGTGTAGTGAACATATTTTCAGCTCAATTGTTAGTGATGCATAAAATACGAGGGACATGAATCCAAATTTATACAGTAGTTCAATATATGTATTTATTTCAACTTACAAACTTCGGTTAAATTTCAGGATGAGTTTGAGTTAATGCTCGACATTTGCGACTGCTGACCTCCACCTGAGTATAAACAGTCATTTCCGGTACGGTTTTCTGAGTTTTTTTCCACTTCGTCATGATTTATTTTTCGTTTTTTACCTCTGCTAGTTATAAACCACGTAGATTTTTGTGGGGAAAGGAAGTGGTTTCTGACCAAAGTCTACGCTCCATACTAAATTCCAAAAAAATGTATTAAAAAATGTCTACGAGTGTTGGAGGTTTGAGAATTTTGAAAATGAATCTACACGGTTTATTTACGGGCCCTTAAGTCTTCCGAAGTTCACGTTTCATTATGGGCCAAAGGTTTTTGATTCGAGGCTCCGTCCGAGCTCCTGAGCTCTTCAGAAAAGTTTGGTGGGTTCGGTACAAAACTCACAGAATAACATCAGAAAAAAATAATTAATTTCAACAAGCGCGTAAAATTTTCCCGCTTTTGATTCCAAGCCAAAGGAAGCGTAAACAACGAAATTGTTTGCAATTTTTCATGCGCCATACAACAATGTTTGCAAATTTTCATACAACTAGACTAGATTCAGGCGTTATCTGGCTTAAAATTTCATAAAATATCCAATTAACATCTGCCAAATCTAGCATTCCCTTTAAGTGCATTAAAAAATGCAGAAAATCAAATATTTCTTTCTATGTGTGGTATATACTAGCAGTAGAAAGCAATCACGCATTCATTAGGCGTTAAATCTATTTTCGTATGACATATTTATCAACTCTTGATATGATATTGCATCACAAGACTTTATTGCGCATCATTTTGTATTTATTTTTAAGTAATAATACTTATTTTTGGATTTGCATATTGCACATAAAATTCAGTTGTTTAATTATTTACATGGAACCGTCCTCCCTTAGCTCAGTCGGTAAAAGAGCGGCTACAAAGCAACGTCATGCTGGAAGTGGCTGGGTTGGATTCCCGGTCTGATCTGAGAATGTTTCATTTAAATATTTCGACTCCCTGGGCATAGAATATGATTGTGCTCCACACACTCATACTAATGCAAAAATGGTAACTGGCATTTAGAACACTAAGTTAAGAGCAAGCAATAAGTTTATTGCGAAAGCAATAAGCTTGAAACGCTAAGAACGAAGAAGAAGAAACAAAATTTGAATCTTTTATCAATTACAACAATTACATGTAGTTTTCATTGTTCTTAAGAGTGTATATGTTCACAATATAAATTCAGAACACAAATTGATATGTAATAGTGATGATAGACTGGAATAAGTCCACTACCGCAGTAATTGAGCACCATACTCAGTTTTCAAATGTATTAAGTAAATATTTAATTATAGCAGAACTGCCAAATATCAGATCTGTTCACAAGCACGGTGTCGACGCTTCCACTGTTCCACAATATTTAAAAAAAAATTGAAATGTATAGGCTAACAAAGGTGTTCATGTGCACTTACTCCTTCTCCACCTGGTAACGTTTAAGTTTTACAGCACCCATAATACCCACACACACAAAAAAAAACTCAATTCGATTTCATTCACCGTACCTCTGCATAACATTAATATAGTATACGGAACATATTTTGCCAAACGAGCATGCCACCGAACTTTTCCTGCAAACCAGTCATTATTTTTGTCATTAGTGGCACATAAAGTGAACTTCAATATGATTTTAATGGCTCCGGCGCACTTTCGTTCGCAAGGAAGGCTACTTTAACACTTTACTTCCCGAATGAAGTGGCACCCATAAACCTCATCTGCCTTGTCGTCATCTTGAGCGCATACGTACGTGATATATGGTTAAAAGGTGGTTCAAAAACGAAAGTGTGCCATAAATTGTTCGGCCGGAGAGCAACTGATTCAAGTTAATCCCTAATTGGAGCAGTCGTAAACCTGGCAGTATAACGATTTTCTATTGAAGTTAGGCGAATCCAGCGAGAAACCATAATGAACTTTAGTTTGCTATGTAACAACTTTTGCTTTATTAAATGAAAGTGCCAAAATTAATTACCTTCAGCAACCGTTTGGGACATCAGAAGCCGCACCACTAAATGCAAATTTATAACTAACTTAAAAATGAAAAATTTCTCTTCGTTAAGCCCGGTTGGATACGATGCCGTGACGATTGGGCTAGATTGCACTGGCCAATAACTTCAAATGATTGATTATCCGTTTTACGTGACAAGGAATAGCAATCTACATTGGGCGGCACTTGTAGTAATATTATTTTAATATGTCAATGATGAGTCCATCAGAAGCCCTAACGCAAACGATGGGTCCTACAAATACAGTTTTCAATCGACGCAATTAGAATTAGTTATGTGCTTCGGCAACAACACGAACAACACCCGTCACCGCTGGATTTGGGTTTATGAACAGTTATTCCAAAGAGGGGACTCAATTTTTCTGCATTGTGGCTCGTGCTATCGATCGTTGATCGTTCATTAGCAATTCACGTATACATGGCAACTTCTACTGTTAGTTTTGAAATTTACAGCTGAATTGAAAGAAAAAAAACAAATCGATGATCTCAGCAATATTTAAATATTTTATGCCGTGCATGTGTACAATGACCCAGCGAACGTAAAAGCGTGACCACATCTTCATTTCCACGCCTACGACGCTTGCCCTGATGATTGATGACGCACGGTGACCCAAAACTGTGAAAAGCTGGTCAAAAATAGTTATCTTGCAAAATTTGAATTTGACTCACACATGTAATTGTTCTGTTGGATATTCTTTTGCTGAAATCACAACAGCGGATCGTTCGATGATAGTTTGTTGAAATTGAATAAACAAATACGATCAACTTTTTTGAAGTGATTAAATGTCAAATAAAAAAAACAATTGAATTGTTTCAAATTGTTTGAGCTGTAGAGATTTGTTCAAATGTTGGCAAAATCTAAGTGTAACGTCTGAACTCTGACAAATCTGAAAATTGCGAGTTTTCATCGCTATTTTATGTAACTTTCTTGCTACCTGGTGGTGAATTTACTTATGTATCGGCAATCATAGTACCCCTTTTCATTAAAGTTAAATTTTGACAGTGATATGGTAACGGTATGTGAATGTTAGCTTAGCTCCTTGAGGCGGCGCTATGAGCGCGAAATCATGTCATTGCCTTTGGCCGACATAACGTCAACAATGCCATCGTAACTATCAGTCATGACGGAAGCGCCGGTTCAAGCCGGCCAGTCATTATTAATCAGTTTAGTTGTTCACTTCACGTAATTTTCGTTCTTAGCGGTTTAGACGACCATGACTTTATTGGCTACAAGACAGATTGTCCCGGCGAGTTTGATGTGGTGGTGGTAAATTTGCCGAAATTGAGACTTATTAGACGCATATAATGCGGCAACGACTTGTAGAGAATCAGATATTTCACGCTACCACCTATGCAGTTGTCACATCGAAGACTTAATATCTCCAACACCAATGATTTAACTAGAAAATGGTTCGCGACCATCAATGTTAAGGACATAATTGTTTCTATGTTCGTAACTATGGCCTGTCGTATGAAATGCGTAGTAAAAATGTTGTTATTTATAATAATTACAATACAAATGTCTGAGTTTGGTTGAATGTTTTTCCTATGGCTCATTTTAACACAAACTTAAGGAACAACATCTGTGTACAGTGAATTATAATGTTTTGATTGCCGAATGGCCAATAAATCATATGTAAAAATTACGTTTTTTCAGCACTTTAAGTATAGTTTGATTTATGAAATTGTTTTTTGGGTAAAGCGAATACAGCTGGCAGTGCTTAAAATCAGAAAATTAGCAAAAAAAATCGTACCTAGACAGAATTTAATAACAAATCCATCGAATGGGACGAACTTGCATCCATAATGAAACCCAATTTGGTACCCATAAACCGACATTACATCCATATCCCTCGAAAGCATCTGACTTTATAAAACGAGTTGTGTAACTTTTCCTGATACATACTACCAGATGGCTTATTGAACATATCTTAGTAAGTGTATAGCTAGTTAAATTTTGCTTTCAGCTCAAATACTTTAAGAGTTATAAAAAAAAATGTAATCGATTGTTGCATACTAGGCTGAGTTAAGGGACACATACCCTATTAATTGTTTTGAAGAAGTTGTTTAGGCGGTGCATGGGCGCGAAATCATTCCGTGCCTTTGGCCGACATACCGTCAACAATGCCATCGACATCGTCATACGGAAGCGCCGGTTCAAGCCGGCCGTCTTGGAGCAGTAGGCCACCACCCATAAGCAGCGGTTGATGACAATAGTATGGCCAAGCAGATTGTCCCGGCGAATTTTGATGTGGTGGTGGTGAAGTAAGATGAGACATATTTGACGCTTGGTGGCATCAGCCTACGCTCAAAGGTCGTTGGAAGAGATACACTACCTGATCATCACTCTGGTACCGGAGAACGTTTCCCTGCTGCAACCATTCGAAAGTTACTGGGCCAACCTCAAACGCAAGACCTATTCCATCGATTGTGTGGCCAAATCCGAGAAGCAGCTGGTTGAAAAAGTGAGCAATTTCTGCTATCTCCGTTCGCTGAATATCGTTTTGTTCTTGTACGCGGTACTGACGCCCACCACCGTAAAATCTGGAACTTCACAAGCTACCCAAAGTTACAACTGATCACATAGCCTAGAAACAGCATTTCCGGATGAAGGTAATCGAAGCCCGTCTTGAAGACTGCTGGAGTCGTATCAAAGCAGCCATTAACATCTTAGCAGAAGGTACCATTGGATTTGTCGATGAAAATCGACAGGAGGACTGATTTGACGAAGAGTATCAGAGGGTTTTAGACGAGAAGAATACAGCGCGAGTGATGATGGTGCAGCAAAGTACCCGTCAAAATGTGGAGCGATACAAGTGAAAGCGGAGATAGCAAACTTATCTATTCCTGGATAAGAAGCGCCGCTTATAGGAGTTGGAGTGCGAGGAAATCAGGATCAGCTGTATTGTTCTCAAAAAAAGCGAATGTTCTACAGAAAACTCAACGCATCCCGCAAAGACTTTGTGCCACGAGCCGAAATGTTTCACAATAAGGTTAAAAGTATCTTGACGGATGAACGTGAGGTGATCAAAAGGTGGAAGCAGCAATACGATGAACACCTGCATGACGCAGAGGTGGAATATCACGACAGTAGGAGAAATTACTTCGTCGAAACGGAGGAAGAGAAAGACTTTCATCCACGTTAAGTGAAGTTAAGGATGCCATCGTTAAGCGAAGTTAAGGATGCCATCGAATAGCGTAAGAACAACAAGGCCGCTGGGAAGGATAGTATCGGAGCGGAAGTTATTGAAATGGGTCCGGATAAGTTGGCAAATTGTCTGCACCGACTGATAGTCAGGATCTGGGAAACAAAACAGCTACCAGAGAAGTAAAAATAGGAATGAATTCTATGCCACATATACAAAAAAGGTGACAAGTTGAAATGTGAGAGATACCGTGCGATCACTAGCCTCAACGTGGCTTGAAATTAGTTTTCCTAAATCATTTTTCGCCTACTAGCAGGCAGGTTTGAGGGAATTTCTCAAACAGATTTTGTGGACGGGCGATCGACAACAGATCAAATCTATACGTTGCGGCAAACCCTCTGAAAGTGTCTCGAATATCAAGTTACAACGCACCACTAATTCATAGATTTCAAGGCCTTCGTTAGTTTAGTCGTTAGTTAGTTCCTGGCATCGAAAGCTCCCAATAAACAACTGTGGACGTTGATTTAGAACACTATCTTAAAAACATTATTATGAAAGCAATAAGCTTGGAACACTAAGAAAGAAGAAGAAGATACGGTACTATTGATCGTGAAGAGCTACACACGTGAAGAGCAGACTACACTGATCAAGGCAACGATGGATGGTGTACAGTGCTGAGATAACATAATATGGTTGAGATAACATAAATATGACTTGCTAGGTTATAATCAAGTGACTACAACTAATAATGACCGTAGCGTGTTACTTGGGATTGTCGTACCAATGGAGCACTTGTCAAGCCACTTTGTAGGATTTTTAACAAATCTATTGTCGAATAGAAGTTTTACGTATTCTGGAAGTAGTTATTGGTTGCGGTACATAAGAAAAAAGACATACGCGACGTTAAAAATTACTGGGGGATCACTAAACCTACATCCTCGTGAAGAATGGTTCGTGTTGATTTGGGGTAGATTTTCAATGATTTCGCCACTTTTCGGGTTGACCATCTAGAATTTGGACTAACCCATTGATGACGTATACTTCGGTTCTGAGATGTCCTCGAAGTTTTTTTCTGCCGCTTTCTGAGCGATCGACCTCCTAATTTTCAAACTCATTGTATCGTTTTATAGAATCTCAAACTGTTTGTATTGGCATTTCAATGTCCTACAGATAAACACACGAGTTTTTTACATAGACAACTCAATCACCGCACTTTGTAATTATTTTGGCTTCATTGTTACTCTACGCATTAACGAATTCAAATGATATTTTGTACTTTTATTTGTAACGGTAAAATATGCCATAGATGTGCACATTCATGCATCTGTCAAATTCGAACTACACACTGAGAGAAAAATATATAGATAATATTTCCTCACAATGTATGTTGCGAGCGTTGACGACTGTCGAAAAATGATTTGAATTTGGCAAAAGCAACAAAAAATTCCAACTTTTCATGAGATGAGAACTCAGAAGTTCACAAGACTGTACATGAACAGACAGAACATAATTTTCTTTAAAGTATCATTAAATCGACTCGAGTTATTAATACGAGACACTGAAGAAGTCTGCACATTTTAGACGAAATACGCGTATCTGTCGAAGATAAGCAAAGGTAGTTGGAATTAAATGGAGAATACTTATTTTTCTTCTAAATTTCTAATTACAGGTATTACACTAAACAGCTCAAACCCTCTAGGATTCATCATTAACATTTAAAACAACTTGATAGTTCCAGAAAAGTTTCTTGTTGCTATTAAACTCAACCTTCAAGTTCATATGTTATTAGTTGACAACTTTCTTTGAACTTAAAAAATCTAAAGCTCGAATTAAAGTACTAACCATACTTCAAATCAGCGTGAATGTTCACAATACATCTGTATAGAACGATTTTCCTACTCATGGAAGTACACGTAAAATTCTGAGTGACACTTTAAAACACATTAAAAAGATTGATTATATTTAAAGAGTGATCTGGAGTTGTGATCCAAGTTTGACGGCATACAATAGCAAAGGATTTTGCAAAAACAATAAAAGAAATTGCTTATTTTATTACCATTGTAAAAACCTTTCAACTCAGTGGGAGTGGAAAATGAGGCTGTCACTCAACAAGGTAAATTTAATTAATTTGTAGATGAGATTGAGTTCTAGATGAACTAATCAGATACTTTCAGGTTCAGAAAAGATTCTAGGGATTAGAAAAGTACTAATGCATGTAGTCAACCCGTCGAGTAAAATCATAATGTAACCCACCTCGTTCATATGGCACAGTTGTAAGTATCCCGGTTTGGAAGAGGAGGACTCAATCATCATTTCACAACACAGCATTTGAAAAATAAATTTGCGCCAGCATTATAGAAGAATAAAAATGTAATTTATAAATGTCTTTTTTGTTTTGTTTTGTGGAGTTCGTTTGAGGTACCTTTTGAGCTGAACAGCACTCTTTACAACCTCTTGAACAGATCATTCGTGAACTTCAAAGTTTTCTTTATAATTTGATAACAATGCTGCTAGAAGCTGAAACATTGAAACAAACGAGAAAATTTGGATAATTACTCAAAAAGTAAACTGAATAGAATTCTTATCATAATCCATCAATTTGCTGGTTAAGCCAAACTATACCCTTTTATCAGAACTTTTGTTTGCCTGGGCTAAGTTCACTTTTGGCACGAATGCTCGAATGTTTTAATTTAATTTGTTTCATAAATAACAATATGCATATATTATTATTGCATATACAATATAAGTGGTTAAGTTATGTAAGTTACAAAAAATAACTAAAATTTTGCTCCACTTTATTGCCAAAAGGTTGGTTAATTAGCCAGAAAATGTATTTTTGAATTACAATAAGGCATACATTAACAATATGTGTAAATGAAGAGTTTATATGGTAAAGTCGAACTAAACCGATTATGTCACAATAACATCTATTGTGACTTTACATCTAAAATCAACATGTTCAATGGTTTTTTTTATTAAGCGGTTTTTTACTAAGCGGAACTGCAGACCAGTGGATGCTGGATTGTACGCACACAAATCCATCTACTGAATGTACTGAATCTTAGAAATCTCGAGAAAGAATGGTTAGTAATACACAGAAAGAAATAATTAATTTTAACAAGCACGTAAAACTTTCCCTCCTTTAATTCCAAGCCTTAGGATGCGTAAACAAGGAAATTGTTTGCAATCTTTCATGCGCCATACAACAATGTTTGCAATCTTTCATACAAAAGGCTAGATTCAGGCGTTATCTGGCTTAAATTTACATGAAATATACCATTATTTTCTGCAAAATCTAGCATTCCCTTTATGTGCATTAGATAACGCAGAAAATTCAATGTTTCTTTTTATCTATGCAGTTAAACGAAACATTTTCGCCTCAAACTTACTGACTTCACAAATAAAAAATATCCTCAACGAAATAAATTTCAATGAAATTGTCTCAAGAATTTTCTTTTCTTTTTTCAAAACTTCATACGCTTCTTTTTTCTTTTTTCTTAGAGTTTCTAGCTTATTACTTTCGCAATAAGCTTGTTGCTTTGCTCTCTCAACGTCTAATTGTTCTTCAGGGGGTTATATAATTGAGCGTGTACCAGTAACTCATTTTGAAGATCACCTTTCGTGGTGCGTTACGGGTATCAGATCTATCACCGAACCCTAGTCTGAATTAATTCAAACTAGGGAACATATTTGTTATTTGTAGCCAAAGGAACATATTTTAGTCCTTGTTACATTTTATGTCTTATGAAAAGTGACAATACTCGTTTTGCAATTGTGCGAGGATGAGCTTAGAATAAGTAAAACATGGTGAGTCTTCATTTATGTGAATTCTCATTGTCTATTTGATGTTCTATAGTTTGAATTGGTTATGACTAGGGTTCTGATGCATGGTCAGTATCGGAGTCATAAGTTTGTTTTCTTTGCAATGAATCTGATTTTGACTGATAAAGGAGCGCGCCTTTGAAGAGTGCTCTCACTCCTCAAAGGGTTTAAATAGCGGAAACTTTCAATAAAATTTGATTCATTGAAAACCAAACAAACAATGACAACTGTAACAACACCGAATACCTCGTCATTTCTCAATAGTGATGAGGTTAATCGACATGCACTAAACAAAGGACACGGGATATACTACAATAGATCAAATTACTGGTCTCAGTGGTTTATGTCCCGAAAAGAGGAAAAAAAAAATTGAGAGCTTTCGATGCCGGATTCCATTTTTGCATTAGTATGTTTGTGTGGCAAGTACAATCATACCCTATGCCCAGGGAGTCAAGAAATTTTCCTTCACGAAAAAATCCTAGACCAGACCGGGAATCGAATCCAACCACCTCCAGCATGGCGTTGCTTTGTAGCCTCGCCTTTACCGACTGACCTAAGGGAGAAATCCAAACTTCATACGCTTCTGACAGAAAATTCGCTTAATATAAAATGTATGTAAAATACAGTACACTTAGTATTCATACACGCCTACAAAGGGAGTTATATGAACAATTTGAATATTCAAAAGTATTATCATTAAAAAACAGAAAGTAATGCTTGATAACTATTATACTACAATGAAATCAACCTGTAGCACAATTTGTTTCCATTGCTTATTACGATCCAAACAAAATAACCTTAGATGCTGCTATTGTTTAAACGAATCCTTATTTCAATTTGGAACATGATTGAGATAGCTTCGACCATAAAATATATTCACGGGATAATTTCTTATGCCCAGCTTCTCACATCTCGGACCCACTATGCACCTACTGGATAATTTACTATTTTGAACCAAGTGCGTTTTCTCAAGAGTGAATGACACCCTTCCGGCAGGTTTCATCACCACCAAAAGCACGCCCAGTACGCCTCATCTCAATTGTTGAAGTATTTAATTGCCACTGTCAACCACAGCGCATCGACTTAAATTACCAAAAACTTAGGTGTTTCTACGATTCGATGTCCGTATGTGAAGCGATCAATTCAAACAGGTAGAACAACGGGCAGAACAAACTGACAAAAATGAGGCGGATATTTTTACGACACCATGCGAACTGAAATAGAAGGTGTGCCTCATCAACACATATGTAGCAGCAATGGCTCGAGGGAATGCGATATAATGATTTCTATCAGAAGCGGAAGGTTTCCACAAAGAGGCCATGAACTTGGACCTTAAAAAGTGAGTAGAGTAAATAAAAACGGTTCTTTCTCGTTTTGCAGGTAGTCTAGAGATGAGATTTTTTTTTAGTGTTAGCTCTGTCATCAAGCAGCAACTCCTTTGATTTCGTCATTTACTGAGGAAAGACATTGAAGGTTTAACAGGTAGATAAATGGTACTGGGCTACAGGGCACTGGGTTTTTACTGTATGAATTGGAATAAACCCATTCTTCCTGTGAAACAAGCTGGCGTAGGAGATGGTGTAGGAGATTAATTCTAAAGTCAAAACGTACCCTTAATTGTGGCTAGTGCTAATGATCGATAGTAATAAATTAATGTTTAATGACAAACTTACACTGTCCCTGCAGGTGTATTTGAAATTCAGAACTCAATTTAAATTTGGACAAAAAAGGTGGATGATTTTTATGTATTTTAAACCATATATGTGTACAGATGTCTTTATGATTTCACTTTTCAAAGAATAATGGAGAATGCTACATTGGCATTTACGTCCATTTTTGTATAAGAAATATAGTTGAAATAGAATAGAAGTAGAAATATCAACTATCAATCAAATATTTGAGTTCGGTTGTAGACAAAAAAACAGCAAACCAACACTCATAGTATTAAACTTGTTGACAACTGTTTTCCAAGAAATTTAAAGTTAAAAGACGGCAAAATAATGAAGCTACTGCTTGCATTGTCTTGCTATCATCTTACTGCTCCAACCACGCTTGCTCATAATTAATATTTAACCATTATTATATAGAGTTTTCATTGTCAGTATTCCATAATGATTTCTATACCTATACTCTATGAAGTGGAGAAATTTTCCTTTACGAAAAATTCCTAGACCAGACCTGTAGTCGAACCCAGCCACCTCTAATTGCACTAGGCTGAAAAAAGTATCTTTCAAGGTAACTTTGCATTCTGCAAGTAGTGTTTGTTTGAAAATGATTTCCTCTACGCTTATCTATCTAAATATATCAGATAAATCAAATGCAACCTATTCCACACTAAGGAATGTTGATTAAAGAAAGTGGACACCTGTTTCCCAAAGGACAATATTAATTTTCGAGCAAATTCTAAAATTTGCTTTATGTAAATGAAAATCAACTGACATATGACAAAATGCACGTGAGTTTACTTATATTTTCTTCCCATTTATGAAAACAGAGCTCGCTTGTCTTTCTTCTTTCTTAAGATGCAGCTTAATTATTGCCCGGTATCTTTCGATAGGATACAGTTCAGGGCAGTTTTGGGAATTTTGGCATTTTTCAAAAATATCGACTTTTTCCTTCTTCAGCATCTCCAACGTAGCAGAAGCGTAGTTAGCAGATGGAACTTTTCCGGTTTGGATTTATCACATCACACTCTGTCCTCTGCTCGGCGTTGAAAAATTGCGGCCCTGGAAGTGCACTGGTATCCAATTTGACGTATGTCTCGTCGTCCATCAAAACGTACCGGTACGGTTTTTGGAGGAGAACGTCATAAAAGTTCCGAGACTGTATTTTCGAATTAGCTTTCTGTGAATCCGTCCTACTTGTAGGATCTGATATTGCTATACTTTTTGATATTCCGCACAGTTCCGACGCTTATGTCCACATTTTTTGGCAATTTAACGAACGAGACACGGTTTATGCGATTTCAAATAGCGTACACTGCCAGCTCTTTATTCTGGTCCGATGTCCCCTTTTTTGCGTCCAGATTAAGGTAAATGTTTAAGAGAACACGTTTCTCAATACTTTTTCACAATCTTGAACCCTGCAGATTTCATGCACTTCACGCTTTTTGTCAATTCTCGAAACAACAACTTTCTCAAAAAACCATTCGTGCGAAATTAATCTACGGTTTGTTGCCAAAGTAAACAATGTTCTTCCACACTGAGCAAAAAATTACAATTTTTCCATACATTAATTGTTATGTTATGTATTCTCCGTGCGTAGAGTAACGAGTATGATGTAGAAGGAGATGTTTGCTCATCACCATGAGGCACCAAGAGTGCACATTAACGTTTTGCTAGAATGATAAATATGAAGAGAAAGTGTTGAAAGTTTCGTCAGTGTACGGCAGGTAGGAAATCGAACAGATGTTTGAAAAATTGAGCGAAAGGGCATGTATCCAGTGGTACTCGAACCATGGACGCTAGAATTACAGGCCATCAGTGGTACATGAGCGCTTTCCATACGTCATCTTTTGCCTGTTGAGGTGGCGGACTCCGTGCCACGACCTACCCCGCAGTGGGATGTTAGACAAAGGATCCAAATTTATTTTTAATTTTTGCAAGTGATCAAGCGAAGTGTCAGTTTGAATTTTGCTAGTTTTCCAATCATAACAAATTACCTGGATGGCGAATAATGCACTAAATAATTTTCTATTTTACCCCAAAAAGCAAACAAGAATATAAATGCAAACAAGAATATATGCAGACCATTTCATTATTTTGTGTCAAACTAACATTATGTCTTAATGAAACCGTGTTTGAAGATTATTTAATTCCAACTCCAATGACTAATTGTTGTTTAGCAAATATAAAATTTAAAATGAACACAAACAATTCTTTAAAACAAAATTGTATTGAATTGAACACAAACAATACCTGCGAGCAAAAATTTAACATCTGCTGGCAGCATAACTGTTTATTAAATTAAATATTTGTGAAAAGGAATCACGTAACCACGGTAACAACAATTCAATAACGTCAGTAACGATTTAACATCAATACAAAAAAGGTGCGGAATTAAATGAAAGCTAAAACTCTTTTACTTTTAAAATATCGCACTTTTCCATTGAACCATAGGTGTCCAAATTACCCCGAATCACACTAAATTACCGGTCTAACGAGTGGAAGAAAAAAACTAATTGCAACAATTTTTCATGCGATTACCCTGCCACCTGGTGATGAATCCATCTATGCATCGCCAATCGTAGCCACCCTGTTGTGTACAGGAAATGTTTGACAGCTTTGTCAGCAGTAATGTGAGTCAAATCAATATTCTGTTCTTCAATATTGTCGGGTTGTCAACTAACTACGTCAGATTGTAGAGGAAAAACTTTCATATTTAGTCTTTTTTATCAGAAACGCATATAGTTGATATGCAATTTTTTGATCAATATGGTATTTCAGGATATAATGTGGCTGCTTGTTTATTACATTCTAGACACAATGGCGGTGTTGCCATTTACGCTAAAGAATCAGTTCAATTGAACGAAGTTTTTTTTCCGGGCAATGAGAAAGCGGACTCGCTTGCAAAGGTTGGCGCTATGAAAGGCGATATTTGTGATCGACAAATCGCCTTCAACGAATTTTTTTCTATTTTTCGTCAACAGTCACTCGTCAGCTTTCAGTATAAATGGAGTAAAGGAGATTTGGGGCGATGGCAACATTCTATCATCCCAAAGGTGTCGAAGATATCTTGGTTTAGAGGGATGGATGTGGGTCGAGACTTCATTCGTGTCATGTTTCGCCTCATGTCCAATCATTATTCTTTGAACGCTCATTTATACCGGGTTGGGCTGACCGACAGCAATCTCTGTGAGTGTGGACAAGGCTATCAGGACGCAGATCACGTTATTTGGTTTTGTGCTGAACATCGTGGAGTCAGATCTGAGCTTTTTGATTCCCTTCGAGCTCGAGGTAGACAACCCAATGTGCCAATTCGAGATATTTTGGCTGTACGTGATTTGGAGTACATGAAACTCATTTATGTGTTTTTGACTAACATTAGCCTTAGATTGTAGTTAGTTTAACCTGTATGTTTACTTTATGTTTTTTTTTTATATATGTATGTGTGTATGTTTTTTTTTCTTTTTCAAAAAATGTCCAAGTCAAAAGAAAACCATAAATTGCATAGTTATAAGTATTTCAATAATTTAGAATTTAAATTTAATGTGTTATATAAACCATACTTTAAATTCCCACCCTCTTTCCCATCCGTAATTTGTAATTCCTATTAACCTCGAGACGGCCGCGAGTAATCGGCTCTATCCTCCTAACTTTAGTTTTAAGATAAATAATGTATAAAAATATGAAAATTTGGCTCTGTAAAGTTAATTCGATTGAGCCTGTACAAATAAATGATTATTAAAAAAAAATTTGGTAAATGGATGTACGCGTATTTGCAGACACAGTAAAACTATGATTGACCATGTGTACTGTAATTTGTGTTGTTTCTGTTTGTGTTGTTATATACTCTGACTTGAAAGTAACCGATCATGAAACCAGTGGCAAGCAATCACCCAGAAGCTGAAAGTGCTTTTGTTTCTAGACAGTTCTTCCATACAACCAACATTTTTTGAATAGCTACCTCATCTGGCATAAGATCGTTTGGCATAAGGTCGTTTGTCATAAAGTCGTTTAGCATAATGTCAGTTGGCATAAGATGGTGGATAATCAAAGGTCATTTGGCATAAAGGCTGTTTGGCATAGTTACTCACTTGGCATAAAACGAAGAAAAATACTGAAATTTGATAGAAACACCAATTGGCATAAATATCGGAAAATGAAAGCTGCTTCAGGTTCAGTGGACATAGTTATAATTTGGCATAACTTAAACATACAATTGGTATAAAGGTCTTTTGGCATTTAAAATACAATTGGTATAAAGGTCTCTTGGCATTGGCACCAAACAGTTTGAGAAAGATTATTTGGATTGAAAATCTGTAAATTAACGTTTCATCAGAAACATTTGTCATAATGACAGTTTGGGAGAAATACTAGAAAATTATACCAATTTCTAAGCAATTAACCCAATTCGTTTGGGTTTATGGTTTTGGCACATAAGTTTAAATCCTTAGAGAAAAATCAATTATTTTATATAGTAATTATATCAGAGATGCTACAATAATTTTAAAAAATTCAAAGAACAGCCTAATGAATAAAGAAGGGAGATTACAATACTACTTATTTTTACATATATCTGACAATTACGTTTCAATCGGTTCGGACGAATTATGTCAAACATAATTAAGCAATATATGCTATTTGTCAATCAAAACAATCACTGTTCAACATCAGAGAAGAACATTTGACTTTCAACTTTCAATTTACACCCTGAAACCTACACGGAGAAAAAACAGTCCCGTTTGAAACAACGAACTTGTTTGTTGACATCCAAACTAAAAAACTAGATGTTTTAAAAATCCGTATTGTTGTTTTGAACAAACGATTTTGTTTTGAAACAAACAGGTAGGGTGGTTGTTTCTACCGACAGATATTACCACAATAAAACACAAATAATGGCTGAGCTATATAATATTTTTGTTGTTTTGAAAGTGAATTATTATTATCAAGACACAAATTGATTTGACTCAGGGAAACAAATTAAAATGAAAGATTGATTCAATCAAAGCAGTGGTCAAATTAAACTGATGTTTTGTTTTGAGCAAAAATAGCTAAACATTTAGTTTGCAAGATTTTTTTAGTTTGAAACTTCATCCGCTCCCGCTCTGACACTGTCACTTAACAAAACACTGGGGAAAATGTAATATTTTACCTTAAAGAACTTGAAAATAGTAGAAAGGCTCGCATTAAAGTTTGTAGATTTCTTTTGGAATGAGAGATGTTTATAAATATTTGAATAATTGAAATTACAGAAAAGATGGTAGATGATTTTAAATGGAAATGTTTGATGTTTCAACCGTTTTCGTTTGTTTGTTTTAACCAGCAATTTATTTTAAAGTATACTAGAATTGATTTAAAACAAACCATCAACGTTGGTAGAATCAACCAACAAATCGGTTTGTTTTCGGAGCTGTCATATTAAAACAACCAACATTGTGGTATATTCAAACGGATGTCAGTTGCACTTAACTACTGAACTCCTGAAACAATTACTCAAAATTTTAGTTTGTTTTAACCACCGTAGGTAGTCAAATGAAACTAATATGATGTTTGTGCCCAACTCAACGTGAAATTTCACAAAAAAAAAGTGTGAAATTCCGGTTTAACGAAACTAGAATATGTTAGCGTTCACCAATATTTTTTCTTAGCGTATGAATGCCATATTTTGAAGAACAGCTCATTTAAAATGGATAAAAACCTATGCCAATGACATTATGTCAAATGGTCACTATCCCAAATTACCAATGGTATTCTTTATTATTTCATGAGTGTTATGCCCATGGTCATTATGCCAAACGGCATTATGCCAAACGGCACTATGCCAAATGACCACTTAGCTCAAGTTTTTGTTATGCTAAACGACTTTATGCTAAACGACTTTATGCCAAACGATTTTATGCCAAACGATCTTATGCCAAACGACCTTATGCCATATGGGCTTTTCCCGTCTTTGAGCTACAACTTTTACCTAAATTTCATGCTAAAATTCACCCGCTCTTTTCTGAAATTACTCTTAAATCCAAAAATGTCAAACGCCTGTGCGAATTTTCATTCAAATAAAAAATTTTCCGCATTTTTATGTCATTTTGACTGGAAAACCATATTTACATTGTTTTGAATTTTCAAATTTCTTCACAGAACCAGCCAAATGCTGAACAAAAGTTTAGCTCAACTTTGTTTACATCATGTCTAATTTGTAACGTTTTAACGTTATTGGACGTTTTATCATCGACTAGACATTCTTTATTTGAAAATCTCTTACTAGCTAAGTTCCCTATACATACATAATGTTACATAATCCTAGCAATAATATTTATTCAGTAAGAACTAATAAACTAGTGTATCACATAATCAGTGAAGCAATCATCTTACTTTTTTTTTTTCAAAAATCAGGGAGCAGATGTGTGCGTTGGTTGAGAGATCATCTAGGATTACCTTTGTATGTGTCACTCACATTGCTCAATTCCAGGCAATGAGAAGGAGGACTCTCTAGCAAAGGTGGGCGCACAAGAAGGCGAGATTTTTGAAAGGAGAATTTTACATGATGCATTTTTCCCATTAGTACGTCAGAGCTCTATTCAAAGTTTGTAAAACGATTGGACAAGTAGTTCTCTTGGGCGGTTGTTACATTCCATTATTCCAAGTGTTTCGATTGTGGTTCAAAGGTCTGGATGTAAGTCAAGACTTATGTCCAACCACTACTCACTCTACAGAATTAACCTCGTCGATAGCAATTTATGTAGGTGTAGAACCAGTTATGATGACATCGCTCACGCAGTTTGGCATTTCCCGGATAATGATGCCTCCAGAGCACGACTATTGGAACCCTAGTGGCCCGAGATAGACAACCCTTCCGCGAGGTAAGAGATGTTTTGGGAATGCGTGATCTTCCCTACATGCTAGCGATTTACGAATTCCTTTGTTTGTCTGATCTAACAGTGTAAAGTCATCAACTGATTTTAAAAAATGAACTAGTGTAGAATTAAGATGGAAATGCAATTCCTGGCTAATTTTTTTTTTCAAATGGTTCATTCAAAACTGGTGCGGTACAAAAGTGCATTGATAGTCTTGATTATATCAAAAACTTTATTCGTTGTTTGCTTGTCTTGCAAGTGCTATTAAATCGACTATGACTGAACAACGATATTATATTTCATAGCAGTGGCATTCCCTGCTAGTAAAGCTTATGTTTCTTACCTTTGAATAACAGCCGAACTAGACCCTTCCTAGCAATTGATTGCTCACGCCTTCCGCATTAGTATTCCGAAGACATTCGTTGAGCCACCTTTTCTCCTACGTACAAAATTTCTCGTTATATGAGTCGTTCAACAACGGCCTGCTAAACTTTTCTCCTTTCCAACCAACAGTAAGCAAACGGTCGATATCCGATGACAAAAGTTTGCTCTCTGTTAATTTATTCTTTTCTTCACTCGATTTTGGATTCCACTCCTTTTCGATCACTGTCGGAGATTAAAAACCACTATAATTCCTCTACCGATACGGATGAGGCACACACCATGTTTCCAACTCACTTCACACGCACTTCCTTATCCATGGATCTCCGAATCGTTCATCTCTCCCTGAACAGCTTCCGAAAATAGCAATTGTACTTGATTTCACTCAATAAATTCCTTCTCTGCTCTTCTTCGCTTAAACAATCGGGGTCTTCCGTGGGGCAAAATTGTAAACATCACCATGAGTATTAATCAAACAGGAAGTGTTGCAAATATTCACTTGAAAAATGTTATTTTCGACTCATTTTCGGTTGTTTTTCGTAAAACAATAATAAAACTAAGATCACTGACACACTCTTCCAACGCCTAAACTCAACTTAATTGCTATGGCTTATACAATTCGTATAGAAAGTCTCAATAATAAACTTCGGTGCCATTCATGCAGTTTCATTCGAGATCGTGAGTTTACGATGCTCGAATTTGAAACTGTTTCTATTAAAACAACTAACTAACATTTTCCTATAGCTGACAACCGAAATCTAATTATAAGTTCTAAGAATATCGATAGATCTAATCGAAACAATTTACAAATAATCCCGCTAGGAAGACAAGCGCGACTCCTACAACAAACGATTTGATGAGTAATGAAACGTATATAAATAAAGTTCAAATAACGAAGACCGCGAAGCAGTTGAATGATACAACCACAGACGACTGTTGTTGCTGCAAACAAACTTATACCACAAACAGAAAACCGAAAGAAAAAAATTCGACTTGCTCTGCAGACACGAACTATAAACGACGAACCCCCGCAATGGTGGCATGCCGGGTAAACAGCGAAACCTCTACACTACTCTCTTCGATGGTCAGCGTGATCCGTGGTAGTGATCATTGAAGGAAAAAAAACACGACTTACTCGATCGGACGATGAAGCTTGACTGAGGCGAGCACATGGAACGCGTCGGGGCTCGTAGCTTTATTCGTATTGGAAATTCAAAACAAGCGCGAGAGAGAAAAGCTCGATTTCGACTCAATGAACTGGTAGAAATGAACTCATAATTCGGCTTTAGCAATTAAAACTTGTCGTATGAACTTGCATTAAATTAACGTATTATCAATCGGAGGTCAAAACAAGAAAGCAATTGTCGATAAGATGATGGTTCTAAACTTTTAGCTATGCAAGGATTTTTTTTCTTTTTACAAATTTCCCATTACAATTTTTTTTACAGATTTATTGTTTACGGAAAATTTTTTAAAAGATAACTGTATAACTTCACCGAAATCCGTTAAATCGGATTACCAAACGTTCAGCTGTTGAGAATTCTGTAAGACTTTACAGATTTCTGTAAAAAAATGTAAGTGTGAATTTGCTTTTATGTACGCGGGGTAAACTGCGACTGTATAAGTTACTAAAATACAGGCATCTAAACAATTTCCACGTCTACTTTACCCTGAAGACCAACCTTAAATGGCGAATACTCACAGAAAAAAAGAAACATTTAATTTTCTAATGCACATAAAGGGAATGCTAGATTTGGCAGAATATTATAGGATATTTCATGTAAATTCAGGCCAGATAACGCCTGAATCTAGCCTGTTGCATGAAATATTGCAAACATTGTTGTATGCAAACATTGTTAACGCCTCCTTTGGCTTGGAATTAAACGAGGCGAAATTTTACGCGCTTGTTAAAATTAATTATTTTTTACTGTGCTTGATTCTTCGTTACTATTTTTTTTTTTTTCAAACCATCCATTACCTTTCTTTCAGTATGGCCCAATACATATTGATAAAAATGCTACATAGAAAAATATGTATGGTAATGATTTGAAAATTTTCTGGGGCAACTAGTTCATTTCAAAAGAACGTAAGATAAAAGCTACAACAACGTATCTTACACAGAAAAAAATAATGAATTTTAACAGGCGCGTAAAAGTTCCCCTCGTTTAAGTCCAAGCTAAAGCAGGCGTAAACAACGAAATTGTTTGCAATCTTTCATGCGCCATACAACAATGTTTGGAATCTTTCATACAACAGGCAATATTTCATAGATTCGGGCGTTATCACGGTTAAATTAACATAAAATTACCCATTCTTCAGCCAAATCTAGCATTACCTTTATGTGCATTACGCAGAATATGTAATGTTTTTTTTAGCTGTATGTGTACAAACTTTACTTAACTGTGTATGAAGAAACTTAAATATACTTCCCTGCCTATGCAAGATTTCATGAGTTTTCTTATGGGTGCTACAAACTGGCTCTTACGGTCCTTCCTAACATTCCTCACCTAACCTAATATGGTGTCTGTCAACAAAGTCAACGAATCCGTCATCGATGCAATAAAAGCTGAGATTCGTGACAGCATTCTGGTGGACTTTAAAACTGAATTTCAATCGAACTTCAAATCTAGACAAAATAGAGTAAACAATGACTTCTAGCGTATTTTTTTGAGATCTGCTAGCTCCCACAAACAAAATAGCAGCAGGAACAGATACAGGCAGTTATTACCTTCCCGACGGTAGTGGATATAGATGTTAGCAACATGACATTTCCAGGAAATTTACGTTTTAAGTCATTGTTTACAATTGTTACTTTCGACCTTTTGACGATTCTACTTGTCGTACTCCGTTGGCACCGGATTCTAGAATTTAAAAAGGCGTCGGTAGTGATGGTGACATTGTTTCTCAACGCCCGACCAATGCTCTTTGTAAAATCGGAACAAGCTCGGTGGACCCAAGTACTGTAGTCTCTCGGCGACAAAATTTTGGTTATACCTGTCAGGTATTCTGTTGGATGTTAATGAAACCAAGGTCATCGAACAAAAGGGTGGTTGGATCAAAATGTGGTCAACTTAAACTTGACGCATTTTCTTTCTTCGTGCATTGAAAAATTATGCACACCCCTCATTTTGAAAATGTGTGCGTGTAGCATGCTGCCTCTATTTTAATTTTGAGATTAGCACTTCAGTTATCAAAATGTCGTCGAAAGAAGAGAAGCAACGCATCAAAATTTTGCACGTGCATGGTGAAAATCCAAACTACTCTCACGCCAAGTTGGCGAAATTGTTGAATGTGGCTAAATCAACTGTAACCAACGTATTAAAAGTGTTCGGTGAACGTTTGTCGACAGCCAGGAAAGTTGGATCGGGAGGAAATCAAAAGCCGGAGGCCACAGCGTTATCAAAAAGAGTTACCCACTGTTTCGAGCGGAACACCAACCTCTCCGTCCAAGATGTCGCAAACATGTCGACTTACAAGAAAGTGGTGACTTCAAATCGCGATGATAAACAAAACATGTCGGCCAACGCGAAAGTTGTACACGACGATGCTGACGAAGTTTGATTGCGTGGTACAGGATGATGAAACTTACGTCAAGGCAGACTTTAAACAGCTTCCTGGACAGGAATTTTATACGGCAATCGGGCGGGAAAAGGTGGCAGATATTTTCAAACACATTACATTGTCAATGTTCGCGAAGAAATATCTGGTGTGGCAGGCCATCTGTACCTGTGGCTTCAAGAGCAACGTTTACATTGCAACCGGAACCGTCAACCAGGAAATTTATCTGAGCGAGTGCCTACAAAAACGTCTACTGCCTTTCCTGAAGCGACACATTGGTCCGTTCTATTTTGGCCGGATTTGGCATCTTGCCACTACGGAAAAAAGGCCATGGAATGGTATGCTGCCAACAACGTTCAAGACCCGGCAATTTTCATTCGGTATAAAAGAAGCTAAGCTGAATATTTCTCCTGTTTCCTGTATTAACTGAACTTGAAAAAAAAAAGAAATTGACTTGTTAATAAAAACTTTGATCGACTCACACACATTACTGTTTGACCAAATTTTGATCGGAACACCCTTAAATCGACGTAGCTACAAAGCAACTTCATATACGAACTGGCTGGGTTTGATTGATACTAATGCAAAAATGGTATCAAATTGAATGCTCTCAATAAAAAAATGTGAGTTTAACGTTTGCATTTAAAAAATTGACTTTTTTCGGATGGTGATAAAAAAAAAAGCTAAGACAGATAATTGCTTTTGATCAATTTCCCATGGAAGGTAATGATTTAAGCTTACTTGCAAAAAAATTCTACGCCCATGCGAGCGGTCAGGTTTTTTAGTTCTTTCTTCGTTTTATTTATCAATTCCTCCTCAGTTTTCGCGACAAAATTGTTTGAGTAGATCTTACGCTTCAGGTTGGCCCAGAAACTCTCGATGGGACGCAGCTGGGAGACGTTGAGCGAGTTCACCGACTTGGGTACCACATCGATATTCAGCTGCTCCATCTCCTCCAACGGTCGCTTCGAGTAGTGGGCCGTCGCCAGATCCGGCCAGAACACCGCGTCTTCGCCCTTATGGTATTTCTTGATGAACGTTGCAACTTCCGGTTGGCATTTCGTACTATAAATTTCCACGTTTACGGCCAGTCCGGAGCGAAAGAAGAGCGACTTTGACATCCCCTTCTTGCTGATTGTCAGCCACGGCAGCACCTTCTTGAGGAACTTGTTGTTTGAAATAAACTTCACCTCACAGCTCACTTTCTTCGTGGGGGAAATAGAATACGAAGTGCCCCGCCAGTCGTTGTCATCCAGGGTGAGATAGATCTCGTCGTCCATCACCACCGCCATGCCGCGATTCACCGGGAAAATCGAGTTGACCATCTTGTTCAGCCGCTGCCGCTGCGTCATTGCCTGCAGCTCCGAAACCAGTGGACGTGACTTCCACTTTCTGACATGTATGTTCATGTTCGCCAGGTACTTTTTCACTGTTTGGCCGGTCCAGCATCCTTTGGAGCTTCTTATCGCTCAGGGTCGTCGGCCGTTCGGAACTGGGCTTTCTTTCGATGCTCTAAATGTTGTCTTATAGTGCCAAGATGTTTTAGATGCCGGAACGGGCATATCCGGCGTCCATAAAATGTCGCAAAATGTCCGTTTTCGACGCAGTGGGTTGTCGTTCTTTGAACGCGCACACTTCTGAACGGAGTTGCTTCACTGTTTTGCCATCACGGTTAGAGTTCGACTGATAGAGCTGTCAAATTTTGTCTGCTGACTCATGGGTGACTATGCTGATGCTGCATGGGTAGTTTCGTCAATGCAGGTGAAGGTAAACCCATGTAAATTCAGCAATTTTTGTCCATTTATTTAATGCAAACTTTAAAACACACGTTAAGAGCAGACAGCCTAATATTCATAAACCATGCAGATTTTCCTGGGGGAGAAAGTCTACGCTCCATACAAAATTTCAAAAATTTGTACGAAGAAAAGTCTACGAGGGGGAGTAGGGTATCTGAGATTTTCAAAAATGAGTCTACGTGGTTTATGAACAGGCCCTAAGCTAACTGTGATAAGCAATAAGCATGAAACGTCAAAAAAAATTGTTTCATATCAAGGAATCCATTAGCAGTGGTGCTAAAGATTGTACTCGGAAAAAATGCGACACTTTGTTGTGGGTGTAACTTTTTATCGTGTGGGTAAAAATTAATGAAATTTTGGGTAATACTAGTTTAGAGTGTTATGTTTATGTGTGCAAAATTATTGCGATCTGTCAAGTAGTTTTCAAGATGCATTCGAAACAAGAAGAGCTACGCCAGCAAATCTTGGGCGCGGTGATCGATAATCCAGGTCAGTCGCGATGATGGATCGGCAAAAGGCTTGGAATCCACCATTCCACCGTTTCCCGCGTTGTGAAGATGTTCCAGGAGACGAAGACCATCGAGCAGCGCGCAGGAAGCGGCCGAAAACCGAAAACGGAATACCCAGAGAAGGCGCGGAAGAAAAGGCAGTACTTTAAGAATAACCCGAACCTTTCCACCCGAGACGTGGCCAAAAAGGTCAATTCGTCGAAGTGGTTCGTCCAGCAGACCATGGAGCGGGCTGGACTACGTGTTTTTAAGATCAGGAAGGCGCCAAACCGGACTGACAAGCAAAACACGGTGGCCAAATTGCGTGCGCGGACGCTGTACCGTGAGTGGCTGGTCGAGCCAGGCTGTCTCTTTATGAACGACGAGACATATATCAAGGTGGACACCAAACAAATTCCCGGCCTCAAGTTTTTTTCGGCACGTCCCGCATGGAGGTTCCGGAAAAGTTCCGGAAGAGGAAGATGGACAAATTCGCGAAGAAGTACCTGTTGTGGCAGGCGATCTGCGAGTGCGGACGCACTGCACCAGCAAGCCGTTCGTTACAACCGGCACCATAAACGGGCAGATTTATCGAGAGGAATGCCCAACTAACATTTTCAGTTGCCTAAGCCGAAGTTAAGAACTTATAAGCTGTTTTATAATTGTATAAAAGCAAGTGAAGCTGAATAAGCTATAAGCAGAATTAAAAAATCGATACAGTACTTATGCTTAATGTAACACAGCTTTAACACAACATTTAGCTTTAGGTTGCATACTTTGAAAAGGAAGCTCTTATGCGAACAATGTTTGTCTGCATTTACACAGCTTGTTTATGTAGCTAAGAAATTAGTCGGTTAAGCTTTTGAATTATCATTCTGTGTTCTCTTACATAGTTTTATTTGTTGGCTTTATAATGGCTTTTCAAAAGCCTTTATATTATAAATACCTTAGCCGCTATACAGCTTAGTGATTATAGCTGTATAAAATGTTGTATAAGTACATTGAGCGAACATGTCGAAAAGAGTTCATTCGAATATAGTAT
Source organism: Aedes japonicus (assembly GCA_034211315.2). Lineage (NCBI taxonomy): Eukaryota > Metazoa > Arthropoda > Insecta > Diptera > Culicidae > Aedes > Aedes japonicus. Next base: position 48,926 of record JASCZW010006511.1, read on the forward strand.
GGAAATTTGCCAGAAGACATTATTGCAAATTTTATACGATTCCCTTATGGAAAGAAATCATATGACGATCGTATGAATATTTTCCTCACATGAAAAAAAAAAGTTGCAATCGGGATGCGAACCATGAACCTCGGCATCCAGAGCCGAGCCACAATCCCACGAGACTATACACGCTTGATAAGTGATGTCAATTGAAAGCGTAGAAGAGGCATGCTTTTATCGACCAATGTAACAATAATCTTTTAATACGATCTATTATGGCTTTGTGGTTAATAGTTCGTAGGGATAATTTCCTGAGTGTAGTTGCGGCACAGAGTATGGAGCATATATGCAGTTATTTATATGGAGTTCTTGAGCTTGAGCTCTTGAGTTGAGTCTTAGCTGTAAAACTAAATAAAAGGAATACCGTCCATTTTATCGAGCAGAGCATTTAGATTTCAAAATATTTCGAAGGATGTTTAAAAAAATTAAGAAAAGCGGTACTTACTATTGAAAACGAAATCTGAGAAAGTATGAAGCTTATTTGAGGAATTCATATTCGGAGATTCGCGCAATTGACAGTGTTGTCGAAAATTGCCTTCAAATAAATAATATAAATTCCACTGAGCAGAAGATCAGGTGTTCAATTCCCGGTCTTAGTGGATTTTTTTTAATCACCGGGAATTCATTAATATAGCAATGATAAATATAGCAATCTATAACAACAGTATACATAAGTGAAATTGATATTAATGTAGTTCAAAAAAATTATAACAAATAAATCCAAGCGCGGCACAGCTAACAACGTAAATTGGATGGTGATCATGTTTAGATTATAAGAATCTCGGTAACACTGATTTTCAAAACAGTACAAACCTGTTCGTGAAGAGCTTCAGCAATTATTGTTGTTCAACATTATTAGAACTAAAATATGTTTTGAACACTTTGAATACGGGTACTGGAATTCCTCACAGCTGATATGGATCTGAGGATACCGTCACCGTTCTTAAGGTGAAGGTCCAGAGTTCAAATCTGGTAAGTACACGGGTAAGTGATATATAAATATATACTATATATAAACATTATAATACAAAGTTCATATAGTTAAATGTTAATTACGCATTACAACGATAAAACAACACCATTGCCGTAATACCGTCCACGAGTATTGTAAACAGTGTTTGACATACATATTTTTTACGATTGGTGTATAGTGACTATGTCTAAGCGTTTACATCAACGTGTTAAGACTACCAATAAAAAGCTGTTTGCCACAGTTATAAAAATAGAAATTGCGATGAACAAATAAATATGCTGAATATGCGTTTCAAAAGAACAGTTACGTAATAAGTTGTATAATTTTTGGATAAAAGCTTCCTAGGCTATAAACCGACTACATATTCTGCTTGACATTTTTTTCATTTTCATGAAGCTGGGTAGATTCGCCAGATTTGCTTGTGAAAATATTGGCTGGGCGCTTGTGCAACCACTACTTAACCATTACTCAGTTTAAAGTTGTATACGTATTGCCTATGAAGCGTTTATCTAATTAAAAATGTTACTTGGGTGCTTGCAGAAGCCCTTGCTGCCCTTCTTCCGCTCGCACCCTGGTCCCAACCTGTTCTGGCCGGATCTCGCTTCGTGCCATTACGCCAAGCCTGTAATGGATTGGTACGAAGCCAAGGCCGTTAATGTGGTCCCGAAGGTGGTGAACCCGCCAAACACACCAGAACTTCGTCCGATCGAAAAGTTTTGGGCGATAAGGAAGAAGAAGTTGAAGAAAAGCGGAAAACCATTCAAAACCAATGAAGCTTTGAAGAAAAACTGGGAGAAATTGTGTAAGGAAGATGGACAAAGCCTCGCCCAAGATCTCATGAGCAGTGTTAAGAGAAATGTACGAGCATTCAGCTTGGGAGAGGAAATTCAATAAATAAATTATGCCAAAACATAGCTAATATAGTTATTTAATCCCTGAACATTTGAGAAGTATCCATTTTAAAATTAATGTTTGGTGATCATTTTTGTGTGTCAAGTAACTTCTTTTGTAGCCCCAATCAGTACATGACGCTGTATTTTACTTAGTTAACTTATATCATAAATTCAGTTCGGTCAAATCTGTCTAGAATTATTGGAATTTTTGTTATTTTGACTACACAGTTTGGAAGAAACTTGTAATTTTCGGCATTATCTCTTGCACATATATAGAATGTTAGAACTGGCATAAATTCATGAGATATTTGGGCCAGATATCGCCTAAACCAGACCTGTTGTATGAAAATTTGAGCAGAAAATTCGTTATTTACGCTTGTTTTGGCTAGCAATCTAACGAGGGGAAGTTTTACGCATCTGTTGAAACTCATAATTTTTTTTCTGTGTAACTTTTTTAAGAGCCTTTTATAAAAAAAAATCGGAAACTTCGCCAAACATAATTCCTAATGTAGGCAAACAAACTGTGAATATTAAACCCTGATTGCAGAACATCGAAACAAACTCTTTTGGAAAGAGAGTTGTGGCTCTCAAGAACTGGCACTTAGTTTATTTCCGTTCAAAAGAAGTAGAGGGAATGAGTGCTTTAGTTATAAGATTTTTACTTACCTCATAAGATCTTTACTTAACTCAAACTAAAAATTGGGATATATTTTCATTTCAACTTATTGATTACTCATTATAGATGGTCTAATTACCATAGCATCCCTGCAGGGGTAAACAAGTATGTAAAAGATAAAGCTTGTTTAAGTTTACACACCGAAACGCACTGTATTGATGGTCAGCAAGTAGCAACTTCCTTTTTGCACAACAACCGTTATAAGTTCTGATTTGTCACGTAACGTAGAAACAGATAGCGATGAAATATTTCTGCAGCCATGAAAGTGAGCCAAACATGTAGATTGGTTAGAAAGTATCAATCACGTTTTAGACATTTTTGCATCAGAACACGCCTGAATTGTGTGATAAGCAATTGGTTTGTTATAGGGTAACGGGATGTAATGTTAGCCTAGCTCCTTCATTCGGTGTATGCACCAAGTATGTCATTAATTTGTCGATAATCAACAAAATGATGTTTCTTCCATGATAACCGTTTCATTTCGAAGCAATTGCGATATTATAAGTCAATTTATAGTTGCTCACTTCCGTGTAATATTCGATTTTCTTAACTTTTTAGACATCATGACTTCACTGGTTAATCTGTTCAGCTTCTCCATGCTCTTCGAATGAGCTAAATTTGGTGAAATTGTACCGATTAATCAAATCATGCAGCCAAGACCTACACAACATAATCACACGTTAAAATCTAAGTACTAATGATTTTATTGGTAAGATTTTGATGGGAATATATAACTTTGCGGTTGTATATTTTTCCAATAGCTTATCCTAATAAAAACCAAAGGAACAACATCTGTGTAAAGTGAATTATAATGTTTTCACTGTCGAATGGCCGATAAATCACACGTGATAATCACTTAAGTGTTTTTAAGCAATTCTCATGCTAATTTTTATTGTAGATTTTATTGATGTAGATGTTAGCAACCTGGCAATTCCAGGAAATTTAAGTTTTAAGTCATTGTTTACAAATGTTACTTTCGACCTTTTGACGATTTTCTCTAGATTTAATAACAAATCTATCGAATGGGACGAAAATGCATCCATGAATAAGGTCTGTATCCGCAATAATACGGACACCTTAAAACATGAATAAAACATAAATTTCGCATTATATTTCCGTCGTAGTTATTTATTTCAGATTCATGGGATGTGTTTTAACAATTCGTGAATACAAAACATAGTTATTCGGTATTTGCATAAAATTTTCGAACTTTGCGCTTAACTCCGTCCATTAGGGTTTGTACAGACTCTTCAGAAATCGAAGAAGCAGTCTTTGTCCAAATTTGCTGGAATTGTTTGATGTCTTTGATTCCTTGCTTCTTTCCAGAAAGCTTCCGCTTCATCAGAGCCTCTCGATTGGTCGTAGCACTGGGCAATTGGCGGGTTTGAGGTTTTTTATACAATGTTCACTTGATTTGCTTGGTACCACTCCATCACAGTTTTAGCATAGTGGCATGATGCCAAATCGGGCCAGAACAAAGGTTTTTCTTTGTGACTTTTGATGAAGGGTAGCAATCGCTTCTGCAGACACTCTTTCTGATAGATCTCCTTGTTGATTGTGCCTGTAGTGACGAAAGATTTACTCATTTTGCCACACGTGCAAATTGCTTGCCACACAAGGTATTTTTTGGGAAATTTCGATGCCTTCTTCGTTCTGAAATGCTCAGCTGTAGCATTTCTGGCCATAGCAGAATAAAAAGCCAGCCCTGGAAGCTGCTTGACATCCTCCAGGACATAAGTTTCATCGTTCATAACAACGCATGAAAACTTCGTCAAATATTCGCAGTACAAACGTCGAGCCCGTGATTTTGCTGCCAAGTTCTGTTTGTCGTTGCGATTTGGAACTGTTTTTACTTTATACGACTTAAGTCCCAAACGTTGTTTTGATTTTTGGACAAAACCAGGCGACATCCCTATTTTACGAGCCACCGTTCGAATGAAGAGATTTGGATTTTTCGTTAATATCCTTTTCACCTTTCGGTCCATAACAAGATCAGCGATCAGGATCGGTCCATGACAGTGGATTTGCATTGTTCCGTATTGACAAGTCAGGATTTGCCGTACGCCCGTACAAAATTCGCTCGCGCACTTGTTTTTCTTTCGTCGCCATCTTGAATATTAAACATGAAGTGTAAACATCAATCATAGTCTTTTTCACCATAGACTCTCAGCTATACCACAGTGAAATTTTTCATTCCTACGTGCAATATTTTAAAAGTTACAATGATTTGAAGGTGTCCGGATTAATGTGGATACAGATTTTAGACCCAATTTAGTGCTCATAGACCGACATCACATCACAACCATATTCCTCGAAAGTTTCTGACTTAATAAAATAAGTTATGTAACTTTTCATAATACATACCACCAAATGGCGAATTAAACATATCTAAGCAAGTTAATAACTAGTTAAATATCGCTTCCAGCTCAAGCAGTAGTTGAATCACATCCTCCAATGCAATGTTAAACAACAAACACGACAATTCATTTTCTTGCCGTAATCCTCGGACGACACATATCACTCAATCGATCTTTCCTTTACCAACCGCGTCAGTTTTTCCGGAAATGCATATTCGTGCATAATCTACCACGAAGTACATCTAGAACACTAAATTCATTGCCGACAGTAAGTTTTAAAAATATAGATAGAACGAGTAACGGAAATAATACACAACATATAAATAAGGGTAAAAAAACATTTTAAGCATTTATATATTTGCCTATCGGAGATTTTGGAGAGAAAAAAATTACATCAACGAATTGCGATCACTATTACGCATTCCAGACCTTTTCACTTAAATAAAATAAAAACTACTAAATCTATGTGTAAATCACTGCCCCTAAACTCCCGCCTCGTAGATATGAAATTTAGTTCCACTCTCAAATCGGAAGCTTCGACCGGGTGGTCCGCCGACACACGCAAAGGATTTTCAATGATTTGAACAGTATTGTCAGCAGCAGGAATGCTATCGGTATGGCCACCACAACTACATACGAGATCAGCTGATGAAAACGTTTGGTGGTCCACAGTACCGTATACTTCAATGTGCTACCATCTGCATTGGAAAGGAAATTAGTTGCCATATGTCCTCGATCATTGAAACTCTGTATCAATCCTACCAATTACTGCAAATCCATAGCCGATCTCTGGTACACCCATTCTATACGAACAGGTCGGAATCACAATCTCGAGCAATTCATCTGTGTCCTTGTGGTAGCTTAGATCGAAAGTATGCACTTTGTATGCTGTTTTCTTGTCACCACTTAGTGGTTTATACGAGGCCGCTCTCAAACGCTTCCGATGAATCCGCACAAAGCGGGAGGCATGCAAATGTCCGGAGAATATCACATTTGGTTTAAGTTTCCCTATTGCCTAAAAATGTTAGAAGTTATATGCTTAACAGTAACTGCTTGAATTCACTCTTGTCCATACCTCATAAGTAAAAGTCCCTGGAGAGCTCAAAAATGGCAAGTGGCTCAGGAAGATCCTAATATACCGATCTGATACATCATCTCCTTCCTTGTTTACCAACCGAGGATCGTTTAATGGCCTCTCGAGCGTTATCTTGTTGATGTTGTAAATGGTAACATTATCATTGATTATCCAAGCAGGCTTCTCACTAAAATACTGTCGAAACCGCCGCACTTTGGAAGGTTTCAGCTCCTCTCCAGCTTCACCCCCTATGTCATTGTCACCGGGTATGTAAATTGTCTGTGAAGTACATTGCAACATGAGTTAAAAAAAAAGTGGACCTAATTAGAAGAATCTCAAATACCTTCGCTGATGGATGTGTTGGAAATATTGACCCGAACCTTTCGAAGTACTGTTCAAAGTGATTTTCATTGGAAGTGCTTCCTTCGTCCATTAAATCGCCTAGAAAACATATCACATCCGGCTGCACGTGCTCTACGGCCTTTTCGTAGTACCAGGCCAAATATCGATCTGAATCAAAATTAGCCAATGCAGAATAGTACCTAGAGTCGAAAGAATGGCCAAGAATTTGAGGATCACCTACTAGCAGCATTCGCAAACAATTTTCTGAAAATAATGTCACTGCTCTTATCTTTCTCTGTTTATAATGCAATATATCAACCCGAACAAACCTTCTTTACAGGCAATATTTGACCATTTAAACTTCTGCAGCACATAAATAAAGACTTCGTTGTACAAAGTAAGTAGGATTATAACAATACTGTAGATTCGCCAAATAGGATGCAACCTACAAGAGAGCAAAATTGAATCGTGAATTATGCATATCGAAAAAAAAATCAAACTTACCTCATAAACTTTTTTCTCATTCTGGATAGTGATAGTCTAGCCATTTTTCCCTCTTGTCCCAAAAATAGAACGACATATTTCACAGTCCAAAGACTGTCATCAACTAAAACTAGTAGTTGCTTACGGAAGGAAAATCCACTGAGGAGTATATTTCCAGTATTAACATATTTAACCGTGGAAAACTTTAGCAAACCATATCCAGAACCATGTTAACATCGACGCAAACTAGTATGACGAGTAGACAGAGAAAATTTTGCGTGAAATAGGTCTTCAAAGTTTATTGTAGCTGCATTGTGCCGCAGCTGATTCGAACATAAAAAAATATAAACTGTCCACGAGTACCGATAGTAGCTAAATGTCTGCAAGCTGAAGTTTACTATTTACTGCAGTTCACTGACAGAAACGCAGCTCCCGCGATGTCATCTCCTCTGACTCTCAGGGATGCCAGATATACAGACATGTATACAGACATTTCATCATGCATACACAGAAAAAATTCTTGTAGTAAAAACTACCATTTCACCCGACTATGCCTATCTTTAAAACTACCATGAAATTTCAGTCCAATTTACTACGTTTATGGTAAAACCTTCAACATTTGTGGTATATTTGACAGACCTCATATTGATATCAACCGCACCATGGTTGATCTAATCGCAGGCATGGTAAAATCAAACGCATTTATTGTCAGCTGAAAATTGTTGGTGATTGCGCTTAATTACACCCTCGAAATGGTAGTTTCTACTGCGACTTTTTTTTGCGTGTACAGACCTCATACAGATTACAGACATTTCACAGATATTGCGATAAAGTTACAGATTTTTACAGACATTGATATCCAACTATAAAATGAAAATGATTCTCAAACGATTTCATTTTCCATATAAAGTTGGCATGTTTGGTTTGTTGACCTAAAGTATCCTATCTTTATAAAAAAAAAAAACAGTATTAGGGAAAACTGTTTAATTCCTCAGATGTTTCAGGACCTAGTTTTGAGGCTGAAAGCGAAATAGATCTTATATGAAGTCATCATTATTAATATGTTGTAACTTTGCAAAACGTTATTTGAGCAAAACGTCTTGAGAGTTATTCAGTTGCGCAGAGAATATTGTTCGCAAAACTACATTTACAGTTTATTCGCTTTAAAGATGCTAACGCATTCGCTTCAAATCTACCATCTACAAATCTCCAATAGAAATCCAGGAAACTGCTCAGATAACCAAGATGTAAAGATTGTTTGAAATGTTTGAAATATTATTTTCAATGAACTTTTGATGATTCAGGCGACACTTTCAACACTAACGAATTCTTTCTGTTTTCGGTAAAATCATCATAACTTGACGAAATCAATACTTCGAACGGTAAACAATACTAAACTAAGCTCACTCTCGATCGCATTAATTTTTTCGGTTAGTAATACGTATAGAATAATTTGACAGTAATTGTGTAACACTTTACCGAACGATCTGTTATGTTGTATTTTATTTACAGTATTCGGTAGAAAAAAATACAATCCATACGGTAAAAACAAACTATCACTGAATACGGTAAGCACTTTACCGAACAAAACGTAAAATGAACTCTGAATTACCGGAGCCCGGTAAAGTATTATTATATGTCAAACTGTAGGCCATTTTCTATGAAGTTTCGTGGTTCCAGTGATCGGTTGTGTTTCAGAAGGTGCTTTTGAAAGTTTAAATTAAACAGTTTTCTTATCGTGGCGGAAACCCAAAATTAACGGTGATGGAGCAGGTATGCCAGCAGCTGTACGAGCAGGATCCTCGACTCATCGAGTCGAGTAATTGTTTACAGGTTTCTCCGGTATTGATATGTTTTTACTGCCGGGAACATGTCTCCGGATAGGTTTCCGGATTTGTATCATTATTAATGATCATATTTTAGTTCATATATCCGAACAAGAATAAATAAGAAAAAAAAATTAACAAAAACCCTAGTTTTGTTTAATAAAACAATAACATCCGAATATACACCAACATACGATAAAAACAAACAAAAATACCGAAATGTTTTGGTACCAGACTACAGAGATTACCGAACTGTAAGGTAGCTTTTTACAGATCATCAAATCTCCCGTTACCGAACTGTACGGTATTTTTTGACAGCTCATCGAAAAATTCGAGTACCGAACGTTCAGTAATTGATTTAATTACCGAACAGATTACCGAACGTTCAGCTGTTGAAAGTTCGGTAAAAAATTACCGAATACTGTAAAATTTTCTAAATGTGTACATACTAACTTTAAAAATTAAGTGATTTAAAAAAAAGCTTCTGTTTATATTTTTAAAGTTCTGTTGAATGTTTCGGAAGTTTGATAATTTTACAAAAAGCATATTTTAGTGTTAAAAAATGATTTTTTTAGAGTATGGAAGAAATTTTTCTTGCGCATCTGTAAAATCTTTACTGATATTTAATGACTATTTTCTTGTGAGACAGGATTTTGAATGGTATGTCTTGACATTTTTGCCCTTCGTTTTTAAAAATTTATTGAATAAACTATTTAAAATGTTACTCAAATAAAATCAAAGGAATGGGAAAAAACTTCAACTAAATAAAACTCAAATTTGGGAATACTTCAGATTATTATATATGTGCGCAATGGTTCAAGACCCCCCCGTTACCGACTAACGCTACTGCTTCTATCGAATGACATAGGAAAGAAACGTCATGAGCAATGAGAAGAGAAATTGAACCTTTTATTGTTTCACATTATACAAAGCCATAAAGCCAAGCAGTAGATTACTATCCCTGAAATTGATTAACCTAAAATTTGTTATTCTATAATTTGCAAATAATACCTAAAATTATAAAAGCTGTAGTGTGTAATCTGTTGCTAAATTAAACGTAAGTAACTAGTACATCCATGAAAAATATTCGATCCTAATTCACATTATTTATATAGGCACATTTACAACAGCTATAATTTGTTTGTTACAAGTTAGACGGACAGTTAGCGTAGAAGACAATAAATGTAAGTCACCTAAAACCACAAAAAGCAACATGAAACTAAATAAATAAATATTTCAGCTTAAAGCCTACTCTAGCAAAAAACGGGTTTGCTATTAAGTGTCCGAAACGTGACCGTCATCGTAACAATATAAGTTTTCAAAAACAACTTAAATACCAAGCATGGTAAGGAAGGTTTTGTAAATAAGGTAAAGACACAGAGAACAGATATCCAAGCTTTAAAATTACAGCTCGTTGCTGTTAGTTTTGGTGAATCGTATGTTGATGGCGCCACTTGCCCGCTTCGCGTTTTGATAGTCTGTCAATTTTAGTTTGGTGAAACTTAAACTAGGCGGTGTTGTTTTTTCAATGGTTTGCCTTTACACAGTAAATTGCAAACAAAATGTTCGAGCTTGGATGTCTGTTCTCTGTGCTAAAGATAAGCATCAAATGTTCTTATATTTTTTTAAAAAAAACTGTTAAGGACCGTTCTGAGAATTGAAACATAAAAGTGTTTCAAGTGTTTAACGAACTCCAGTACTTTTCAAAACTACAGATAACATATGCATTAAAAAAAAAAAAGAAATTATAACTAAAGGTAATTCAAGGGAACGCCGGCGTCGGTGGTGTAGTGGTAAGAGTGGGTCTGAGTTCAATCCCAGTCACGTCTTCCTTCGGAAGGGAAGTAAAGCCATTAGTCCTGGCTGTTAATCATGAGCCGATAAGTAGGGTTCAGGTGATGGAATCGTCTCCCTGGCGTCGGTGATTGTCACCATGAGAAGAAATAGGTCGACGGCAAAAAAAATCAAGGGAACGAAGTTTCGTAACAGAATACGTTTATTGATTTTTTTTATAAAAATGCTTCGACGCTCTGCTGAGCAGCTGTTCCGTAGCAATGGTGTACCGAAACCTTATCCATAGCCGTGAAAGATGAATTTCGGCAGCTTTTTGGCTTGACTTGGCTTCTCCGTTTTAGCCACGACATTTTTTAAGTAGATCCTCAATTTGACTTCCAACCAAACATTTTCTATCGGTCGCAACTTATAGACGTTGGGAGTGTTAGCGATCTTAAATTCAACGTTTATCTTTATCTGGTCATCTACTCCCATAGATCTTTTGGCATAATGGGCTGAGGCCAGGTCCGGCGAAAAGGCCATATTCTTCTTCATGTGATACTTCGTACTGTAACACAACACTACAATCGGCGATACACACGGGGATAAACCACCTGGTGACAGGATAACCGCATGCAGAATCGCTAAAATCAGTCCATTGTTGAAATGCATAAGTTAATTGCTACAAAATTGGAAGGACTTCAAGAATATGTGTAAATTTTAAAAGGCCAAGAATCCTTTGAAAATAAGAGATTCTCCAGAAAGTTCAATCAATGTATTAGAGAGTATGAGTTTACCTTATTGATGCAATACCATTCCTAACCTTGCTCTCTAAAAAAATGCTTTTCTCACCCATATTTTTTACGTTAATTTTTGACAAAATCCTCCATACAGACAAAGACAAAATCTTCCATACAAACAAATACAGACATATATTAATGTTCCCTACAGACATTTTGAAAAACTATCTGGCATCCCTGCTGACTCTTCCCATACCAATACAAAGCATATAACATGCTGTCAGGCTGTCACAGATTTATGATGCCAAGAAATAAACCCGCTCCAAGGTGTGCTCAGTGTTGGGTAACCAACACATTGAAGAAATACTCAAATATGGATGGACACGGTTCAATTTGACCTGTTGTAATCACAATCGAAAAATCGACACATGCTTCAGTGCTGTGTTTATACTACAGCGTTGTAACATGATACAAGGCTATCTTGTTGACATTTTTCTTTTTGATATTTTTCAAAACATCCTTGTATAATGTTACAACTCGGGAGACAAACTCGGTTCAGACAAGGCATAAGACAAGAAGACGGAAAAGTCGGTAAAAAATACCGAAACCCAAACGAAAGTGCACACACTGAAATTATAAGTGTATTTACATGCACTGATAAAAAAGCAACTATAATATCTCTATAATAACACTCAGCGAAATAATCTTGCGACATTCATAAGGTTGCATTGTGATTATTTGCCACAAGAAATCAGTGTTTATTTCATTGATTCGCCTCATGATAGGGTTACGGGATGTAATGTTATCATAGTTCCTTCATTCGGCCTATGTACCAAATGCGTACTTCATTTAGCAATAATCAACAAAATCATGTTGCTATTAGGATGACCGATGTAATCCAAAGCAATTGAGACAATACACGCAAAAAAGCCGCATAGAAACTACCGTTTCGAGGGTTAAATTAAGCGCAATCACCAACAATTTTCAGCTGACAATAAATGCGTTTGATTTTACCATGACTACGACTAGATCAACCATAGTGCGGTTGATATCAATATGAGGTCTGTCAAATATACCACAAATGTTGAAGGTTTTACCATAAACGTAGTAAATTGGACTGAAATTTCATGGTAGTTTTAAAGATAGGCATAGTCGGGTAAAATGGTAGTTTTTACTACAAGATATTTTTCTGTGAATTAATCAACTTATAGACTAGTTGTTCACTTCGGCGTAATTTTCGATTTCTTGAACTTTCTGGGCATCATGATTTCACTGGTTAGGCAGAACAGATGATCTGCACGAGCTTAGAGTCTTAGAGTTAGTCTATGGTGCGACCATAGACTAACTCCATAGACTAACTCTAAGACCAGTAGGTCCCATACAAAAACGATTTTTTTCTTGGCTCAGTCAGTACTAGCACATCGGTCCCAAGCTCGGTCCCAAGTTCAATAATGCGCCCCTAATAATGAACTCACACGAACACACTCTCAAATATTCTGTCAAAATAACACAGCGAATCAAAACAAAGACGCAAATATGTATAACAAGGTGCTGGCTTCAAGGTGTCATTCGGACCAAGGGGTTCTACAACAGTGAAACAATTTCAAATCGCTAGTTGCATATTGATTGTTGGTGCGACTCCATCTCAGATACAGGAAGATTTTCGTTCTTCGAGCATAAATGAAGATTTTGAAGGTTTACTGCAAAAAAAAAATGGAGAGCGATGCAAGTTTATGAGTTCTCGAGTACTTTTTTAAACAGACGTATATGATTTGGAAACAAAGAGGGGAAATAAGATTTAAACTTTAGATTCTTGAAACCCTTAGCACTTTCATGCAAGCTAGGGCCACCAACACAAGGAATGACATTTCCTTAACATGATGGTAACGCTACTTACCGTGAAGGTGCTGAGAGTTTTGAGAAATTTACGTTCGAATCATACTTCCCCTCTTTATGTACAAAACCTAATAGTCTGTTTGAAAAAGTACTCGAGAACTCAGATTCGAAAGATTTAAAAAGATGTTTCAAAGATTGCCTTGCTAGCGTGAGATTATTTGATCATCTCGAATCTTAGATTTGGATGTGTCGCGACCCCAGCTCTCAAGCTCGGTCCTCAGCTTAATGAATCACTCCTTAAAACATAACTTACAATGAACGACCCCTTGAATATTCTGTCAAAATAACACAGCGAATCATAACAAAAACAAAATACCATAGACAGCAAGCTTATTTTCAGGGAACAGGTTGACAAAACTGTCACAAAGTGTAACGTTCTGTTGAAGCTATTGATCAACAGAAGGTCTACATTATCCCTGAAAAACAAGCTTGCTGTCTACAAGCAAATCATACTTCCAGTCATCGAGTACGGCATGCCAATCTGGGAGAGTTGCGCTAAAACACACCACCTGAAGCTTCAGCGTGTTCAAAATAAGTTCCCCAGGATGATCCTGAGGTCTGAGGTCCACCGTCTGGCCGAGATAAAAATGCTCGACGATCGCTTTAGTGAGTCTATCAATCGGTACAGGGCACGCTGCCTGACATCGGATCACCAGATCATCCGGAATCTGGTTCCCCATTCCTAGGTTTTTCAAATTGTAGTTTTAGTTATAGATTAGGTAGGTTATCAAATTTTGAAATTAACAATGCCCCAAGAGCTGAACTGAAAAAAATAATTAAACACAAAACACACTTAACACACAAAACATAAAACAAAGCTGAAGAGCCCAATGGGCTAAAACACTTAACTTGTAAAATTAGTATGTAAGACAAAGAATGGATAAATAAAAACAATTTTAATAGTAAAAAAAAATCAAAAACAAAGATGCTAGTACCGAAAAGCCCAAGAAAGTATTGCAAGGAACAAGGTGGAAGGTGTACTTGGGACCAATCGGGATCTAACTAAACCCAATTTTAAATCGCTAGTTTCTTATTGACTGTTGGAAGCATGCCATGAGAGCGGATTAAATTAAGGATCATGATTTCTGGTGCAACCAATCAGTTTGTATCGATTATAACTTCTTTTTTCCGTTACTGCTACTTGGTGCCCCAGTGGGTCTGGGTTTAGCCGAGGTCGGTGAGGTTTTTCTGAGGTGAAAAACCTCTGGTTATGTCTTCCTGCGTAAGGGAAGTATCATTGGTCCCGGCTCATGATGGTGGAGATACTTTCCTCTGGGGGTGAACAGGCCTAAGGCTGAAATATGTGATATAAAATACTAAATAAAAACAATGTTTTCTTTTGTCTGTTGTGTATTTATCAATTAATCATGTATTTCATTCTTACTTCTTACTCAGTATCATTCCGTTAATTTAACAGTAACAATCATAGTAAATTTTGATAAAATCCTCCTACTCGATTCCTGACTAAAATACGGAGGTTTTTCAGATTGTTGGGGTTTCGCTATACCCCAAAAAAATCCGCATTTTCTTTTTTCTATTACGTGAAAGCCAATTGCAAAAGCTCCTGAGAAACTGTGCGGAGCATATACACACACACTGAGTGATTATGACAGGTGGAATTTCAACTTTCAACTTGTATTATCCACAGTTTACATTTTACATGTCTTTATGAGGGTTAGAGAGTGACAGACTACGATCTACGCGTTCAAATGGTATGTGCTAAGTTTAATCGACACAATATTTGGATATTTACTGTGGGCTGCGGAAACTCTTGCCAGCGAACTTGGCTGCAGAGCCGAGTTCCTCCTCGATGCGGAGGATTTGGTTGTACTTAGCCAAACGTTCCGATCGGCATGGAGCACCGGTCTTGATTTGTCCAGTGCTCAGACCGACGACCAGATCGGCAATGAAGGTATCCTCGGTTTCGCCGGAACGATGAGACACCATGGTGCCCCATCCGTTCTTCTTGGCCAGCAAGTGTGCGTTGATCGATTCGGTCACAGTACCGATCTGGTTGACCTTCAGCAACAGGCAGTTGCAAGACTTCTTCTCCACAGCAGTGGCAATGCGCTTGGGGTTGGTCACAGTCAAATCGTCACCAACGATCTGGATGGTAGTATTGGCAGTCATCTTTGCCCAGGCATCCCAATGATCCTGATCGAAGGGATCCTCAATACTGACAATTGGGAAATCCTTGATGAAGCCTTGGTACATATCTTCCAGCGCATCAGGAGTCAACCAAGCGCTCTGGTCCGATTTGGGATTCTTGAAGTCCAGATCGTACTTGCCATCCTTGTGGAATTCTGATGCGGCAACGTCCATACCGATCTCGACCTTGCCAGTATAGCCAGCCTTGGCAATAGCATCCTGAATCAGATTCAGAGCTTCCTTGTTTTCCAAGATGTTGGGGGCGAAACCACCCTCATCACCGACGGCGGTGGCGTCCAGACCGAACTTGGCCTTGATGACGTTCTTAAGGTGGTGATACACCTCAGAACCGATCTTCATGGCCTCAGTGAATGACGAAGCACCAGTTGGCAGAATCATGAACTCCTGCATGGCCAGTTTGTTACCGGCGTGGCTGCCACCGTTGATGACGTTGAATGCTGGCACTGGCAGGATGATGTTTCCGTTTCCGGCCAACTCAGCAATATGTTTGTACAGTGGAATGCCCTTCTTGGCGGCACCGGCCTTGCAGATGGCCAGTGAAACACCGAGGATAGCGTTGGCACCCAGCTTCGACTTGTTCTCGGTGCCGTCCAGCTTCAGCATCAGTTCATCGAGCTGGAACGTGGAAGAAGACGAATTATAATTCTATTTCTATGCTCATAATAAGAACAATATGAGGCAATCATTAGAAGAACTGTTACAATCATTCAAGCTACGATGAGCTTGCATCACTGAACATTCAAAACAAACAACAAGTGAAAAATCTAACATATCTATTACGTAACAGATCATTCTTGTCTTTGTGAAGTCGAAGTGAAAATAACATTACCGCATGCTTGAGAACCGGCATTCACGAAGCCGACAGAGATATCTATTATTAGATGTCTCTGTCTGCCAAACAAGCAAATCAATTAAATCACCCCCTTCGATTGCCGACTACGATGACGAATACGTACCTCTTTCTGCTGGGTGACACACAGGTTGGAGTTCAGCACAGCTGGAGCGATGGTCTTGTTGATGTTTTCCACAGCCTTCAGGACACCCTTGCCATGCCAGTCAGCCTTGACGTTGTCGCGCAGTTCCAGGGCCTCATGGACACCAGTCGAAGCACCGGACGGCACGGCAGCACGGAACAGTCCCAGATCGGTGACTAGATCGACCTCGACGGTTGGGTTACCGCGAGAGTCAAAGATCTGACGGGCCTTAATACTCTTGAATGGCATTTTGGATCTGGAAGAAGCGAGATGTGCGATCAGAACCAGTCAACGATGGGCGAGCAACTGATTGAAATGTTTTAACTTTCTTCACATGGCGAAGATGACCCCCTTATCAGTAACGTTGGACCAGGTTTTTTCTTTCCAAGTGTAGATTGTTATTGTTCTTAATCAAGCTACGTAAAAGCCAGTTTGAAAGAATGCTTACATAATCCCTCGTATCATCGCAGACAACTCTCACTGTTGACGATGTGCAGCTTTTCACGGTCAGAATGGGATGGACTATGGCTTTCTCTAATCAGATTTTTTTATGACCTAAGGTACCGTGTTTTTCAAGTTCACATTAAGTACCTTCTAAAACATAAAGTAAACTGCTTGATAGTAGTGTGAAGCATTTAAAAACAAGCGGCTTTTGAAAATTCTGGAATATTAATTGCTTTCTCGCAACCAATTTTCTCGAGCCATTTGTGCGAAAATGCTTATAGAAATCAGTCTTTGAGGTCAATAAAATGAGCATTTCCAAAGATCTGTCGAAGACACCAAACTGATGTAACATGAAGGCGCACTCCTACACGCATTTCCGTACAATGAGCGAGCGAAATTTTCACGCAATGCATAATAGTTATTCCCTTATTTGATTGGGGCGTTAGAATGTATGGCTTGTCTAGCGGAAAAACACAAATTTGACAATTGAGGTCATGAAGTACTAAGATTACTACAATACGAATGCAATAGGATTGTCAGCATTGACTCAAATCTTGCATCATTGCAAGAAACAATAAAATTGAGTCACAATTGAATTGCTTTTGTATTGTTTAGTGTAGAAATTTATCCTTTTTGTATCTTTTTGTAAAGAACCGTTATATTCTAGAAATAGTTGCAAAAATGATGTCGAAAAGTTGTCTGTACACTTACGTCCATATTTAATATAAATCGAGTAAACAAAAGTAACAGCACGCGTTGCATTACATAACAGAAGAGATTTCTTGTGTTTACAACTGCAGACAAGGTAAAATTTACATCTTTTAGTACTCTTTAAAATTTCACAATTTCTGCTTTAATTTTCAGGAAAATGGCCGAATCTCATCGAAAAATTCCGGCGGAAATTTGTAAACTAATTCATCTGTAGAATGACGGTAAGAACTTATCCGAAATTGCAGGCGTAGTAAGCCACCAACGATCGTCGGGTCAGTGTGTGCTTCAGAACGACCAGAGAACACAATTTCTGGCCTTCTGGAAGAGGCCGTAAACCAAAGCTTGCAACCCGTAACCATGGCATACTTCTGCGGAAAATTAAACAAAATTCTAAGTTGAGCACTACCCTACTAAACTTGCTGACGGTATGTCGCAGTATGCCAACATCAAAGTTAACCCCAAAACAGTCCGGAATGTTACCGAGGTTACGTTGCACGGAAGAAGCCGTTCATCAAAGCGGCTGAAATGTGGTCAAAAGTACGAGCATAGAGAGTTGAGTTCTGGAAGAACGTTATGTTCACGGACGAGAGCTAGTTTGATATATTTGGGGGCGATGGACTAGTGTGGCGCAGATCTGACACTGAATTTGATATAGAAAATCTGAGGCCGACAGAAAAGCACGATGGTGGAAATGATATGTGGTTTGGAGTGCCTTTAGCGCCAACGGCACCGGAAACTTGACGTTTATTGACTCCATCATGGATCGACTCGTGTATCTGTACATATCATTTAAATTAAGTCATGTATCTAATTTCCATTTCGTTCAAGATAAATTCCCAAAACATTCCACGAAGCTCGTAAAGGAATGGCTGCTCTACAGCGTTATGTGAGAATGCAGAATTTGTGGGATCATCTGAAACGGAAGATCCGGGAACGTTTTTGACCTCTGGTCAATATTAGATGTTTGCATGAAAGAATATCAGTTGTTCGTATGAAAGCTCAAAATTCAGAATAGGCCGGAAATACAACTGTCATTTTAGCGTAGTATTGACTTCTTTCAAGGCACTTCGGGAATGTTGTTTATCACAATAACCTTATTGGCGGTTCGCAACTTAGTGCTGGAAGTCCACTAGATGAGATCTTGATCTGCCTGTGCCAAGTAGAAGCATAAGTATGATTGTATGTTAAGTACAACGCCTCAACCTAAGGCTACTGTCAGGAGTGAGCAATGGTTTATAATTCTTTTAGACTACAGCCCATATACTTAAATTAGCCTGTCCTGATAATGTCCTGCTGTTGTAATAATTCATTCGTCTAGTTTTCACTTATATGTGTATGACATATGATATCAACTTGGTGCTTGCTATAGACTTCTCTGCCGCCGTTAGTATTAGCAACAATCAATATGCAACTAGCTATTTGAAATTGGTTCACTGTTGTAGAACCCCTTGGTCCGAAATACACCTTGAAGTCAGCACCTTGTTATACATATTTGCGCCTTTGTTTTGATTTGCTGTGTTATTTTGACAGAATATCTGAGAGTGTGTTCGTGTGAGTTCATTATTAGGGGCGCATTATTAAGCTGACTAGTACTGACTGAGCCAAGAAAAAAATCGTTTTTGTATGGGACCTACTGGTCTTAGAGTTAGTCTATGGTATTAGTAAGCAGTTTCACTAAAACAAACCGTTATCAACCTGAACATTTTGACAGTTGATCTCGTGGTTGAAAACAATAAACAAATCGATCCTATACGTGTAAAGCAGCACGCTAGTGTTTGTGAGATCGCTCGACGAGAACCTAATTCTCTCTTAGTTGTAAACACACTAAAAGAGAATAGCACAGGAGAAAATTGTGGTGAGCGATCCATCCCTTGCTACAAGCTGTATTACGTGATACAGAGTATCTTGATATTGTCAAGATACTCTATATCACGTAATACAGCTTGTAGCATGGGATGGATCGCTCACCACAATTTTCTCCTGTGCTATTCTCTTTTAGTTGGGGTTACTGTTACTCCTTGGCTAACTCCTCTATCCCCATTCTCTGGGAAATCCTCTATCCCCATTCCTCTGTGAACTCTTTATGGCGAATTTGGAGACAATCCTAAAAGCAAAAGGATTACTCCCAACTCGTTGGTGGAGATACGTCGACGACATCTTCGCCGTTGTAAAAAAAGACGATCTCTCCCTAATTCTTCAAGAAATCAACAATCTCCACAAAGACATTAAGTTCACCCATGAAATAGAAAAGGATGGAAAACTTGCATTCCTCGACCTTCTAGTAAAGAGAGAATTATTGTCGGCATCTCCTTTAGAGTTTGAAATCTTCAGAAAACCCACAAACACCCAAAGAGTCATCCCATACACTTCAAACCACTCTTTTCAGCACAAAATGGCCACTTTCCACCACATGATCCACCGGATGTTGATCCTTCCTCTCAACAAAACTGGAAAAGCCTAAGAATTAGCATATATCTTCGAAACTGCCAGACTCAATGGGTACGGAAAGAGGACAATTCAAGCGATCATCAACAAAAAGGATAAACATCTTCATAGAAAATCACTAACAACCCTCTCAGACTCACCTGAACCCCTAAAACGTGTATCCGTCCCCTTCGATAAAGACATTACACAAAAGCTTAAACCACGACTTAGGGAATTTGGCTTAGATTTAGTTTTTTCTAGTAGGCACAACCAATTAGCATCGATGTTAGGCTCCACCAAAGATTCAGTAGACACATTAGGCAGAGCAGGGGTATACAGAATCAAGTGCTAAACACTGCAGCAAAATATATGTAGGTCAAACAAAGAGAACCGGCAACAAGGTTCAAGGAGCATCTAGCGGAGGTAACTAAGGCTGTCAAACAGAACGAGAAAGGAATTTCACATAACTTCAAATCAACAGTCGCAGAACACATCTTCACGGAAAATCACGACATAACGACGAATGACATCACAATATTACGGACTACATCTACACCCTGGAAATTAGACGTCGCAGAAAGCTTAGAAATAAACAAACAACAGAACACAAATCTTCTAAACAAAGACCAAGGCAACGGTTACACATGGCTCTTCAACTTACTACCCAAACGACATCAAACCCGACGAAGCGGAGCACCCGCTGCTACACAATAAGTATGTTAGGTATAGATGAGAAAGAAGCGAGTTAGATATTAAGTACACTTGTTTTTGACTCAGGATAGGTATAAACAAACTAATAATAAGATAGGTATAAACAAAATAATGATAGGTAAACGTTTTGTATTTAGAAAATAGTATATATAGGCAGGTGGTGAAGGTTTTCTTTCAGTCGAGTTATTAGTACGAGACACTGAAGAAGTCTGCACATTGTAGACGAAATACGCGTATCTGTCGAAGATAAGCAAAGGTAGTTGGAATCGATTGGAAATGTCATTATCTACCGTAAGGTGGACCCCATAGTGGAAGTGATTGCGACGCGACGCGACGCGATCCTAATCGAATCGATAATCGACGCGATTTGATACCCATAGTGAACGCGATTAGAAGCACTTTTCACGGAGGAAAATGAACCGAAAATCATCTCCATATCATTTCCATTCGCTTCGATAGATCCATCTTCCACCATAATGCACACGAATTTTGAAAATTTTGGACAACAAGTCGAAGCGGATAAAAAAAAATCTAAAAAAGAAGAAGAAGATATATGATCGCGCGGCACCGAGCGACAACCCAGTGCACGTCCTGTTCGATCGCAGGAAATCGCTCATCGCGTCGAGTCGCGTCGCGTCCACTATGGTGTGTTAGCTATGTTTTCGCTTTGTTTAAATGTACGGAGGTTGGTCGCGCGACATCGCGCGATCTGTCAAACTTCGCATCGTGTAGCGATCGCTTCCACCCTGGGGGCGCCCTAAGAAACCATTTCGTTGATTTACCAGTAAGGGTTTCGGCGTGTGTTGAGATTCTTGGAACTGTCAACTATGTTCTAACCCGGCGTCTCCACTAGCATTTTCTGTCTTAACATGTGTGTCACTGTCAAAGAATATGGCCAGTGGAGATACATATGTTAGATGTTATGACAGATCTGTTCAAACATATTTCTTGACAGAAATGTGAGACTTTCAAGCAGACATTTTTTTAAAAAAAACATGACGCAATGAAAAATAACTCTAAACAAAGTTTTCAATTCCATAAACTTATTTTTAGAGACTCCATCATTGCTCTAGATTTAAAAAAAATCGAGATCGGGTACTGCAATTGCTAAAATCGGATGGAAATGTTTTAACAAATCTGTTTGAGCTAAGCCCAGCATCGAATAAATGTTAGGTTGTTTGTCATATGTTGAGACGGATCTGACAGGACAGAAAATGCTAGTGGAGACACCGAGTAAGATAATCACAGTAATTTGGTAAAAAATTGTCATTTTACCATACTATCCATAATATTGTTTGTATTGACCGATCTTTTCGTAGAATATATCGATTTCACAGGAGAATCTTGAAAGCTTTCGATTACAGACCAACTTCCGTATTTTTTTTTCACAGAATTAAATGATCTATTTCAATGGTGGTAAGCTTCCACTTAGAATAACCTTCCTTATTCGGATGATTTGCAAAATATTGATATTGATATTGATGTTTTACCCACCTAGCCAGCACAAAGTCCTGATCATAACTTAATTGAGCATTTATGGAACGACGTGGAACAGCAGAAGTTGAATCTCCAATCTACCTGTGACAAGTTTCTTAAGACGGCCAATCCATCATGTTCCAATGCGAGGTGGCACTTTGAGAAGGTTATTTTACCGAAGGGTCATTTCAGTGAAGGACATTTCACAAGAGTGTTTTAGAATCAAACATGCATTAGGCAACTATCATGGGCCTTGTAAAAATGTATGAAGAATGTAAACAGATCTGACTGACGATGGTATTGCATTTGAAGCGTAGGTGTAGTTAGATTCTGTTGGTTATAATTTATACATATAAAGTATTGATCAGCGCTGTGGTATTTCGTTTGAACCCAATTTGTTCGTAGTTATTAAGAGACCTCCAAAGCCTATAATCAGGACACTGGATGGCAAGTATTAAAAGTATTTTTATGGGTATGACTTGTTACTTTTGGACATATTGTGTTTCAGGAAATTGTCGTTGAAATCTGTATCCTGATTCCTTCCTTTTTAAGAAGAAATCAAAATACAGCTATACCACGATTACATGTACGGCGTGCTAATCTGATCATCTTAATAAACACCGTACAATTAATGATCACATTTTCCATTTTATATTATGATTTTGATATTGAGCAGTGTCGAAAAACACAAGATTTGTTAAATATCTAGAGAAATATCCTTAACGTTTCAGTGGGAACCTTCATTAGACAAAATAATCATGATAACTGTTATCCGCATGAATGCCTAAGATGGTTTAATTGGTTTAAAGGATATAAGCAAATTTCTTAATATCCTCATCTTCATTGTTAAATTCTAGAGCATTTTAATATACCAGTCAATAAAAAAAAAGGTTTATTTTAAACTCAATACCTTATTTATTGTATACCTCAAAGGTACTGATAGAAGGAATATACCATTTGTACAACGTTTCCTTTTAGTTCCAGTACAGAGTATGAGAAACTACCTAGTCCTAAATAGTGAATTTTTCAAAAATGGCACTGATGAGGCTTGTTTGACTTTCTTATGTTACTTATAATCTAAAATCATGGTTCCTCATATACAGACAAACCAGTCACCGGAAAGTCTGTTTAATAAAGACATCTAATCTAATCTGGTTCCTCATTCTAAATGATCAATTTCTGTTCAACGGGATTTTCATATTATAAAAAAAAACATATAACCAATTATTTCGCAAAAAAAACTGCAACTCTCCAACGCATCCATTTTGTAAACTGACGAATATTGCATCTGCTGTCGCTTCATATACTGAAAAAAAAATAACTGTCTCCTCGTTGAGTAATGCTTATTCTTGTTTTCAATTTCACCGATTATAGAAAATAGAAGAAAAGACTTGCTCTTTCATTCGACCTCTATCCATACCTAAAGGTCAAATACAATCATTCTATTGCCACATCTATCCGATGGAGTTCCTCACAATATCATTGAAATTTTGCGTGAAATTCGTTATCGGCACTCTAAATTGATGCTGCTGCAATCTACCTAATAGTAGAGAGCGTTTAGATCATTCGCCAAAGGGACACATCTTACGTAACGGTAATAGAATGTCTCCAAAAGGATCCACCATTTTTTCCATTCGCCACTGAAGCCAAATGCAATGGAAAGTTTCATTACGCGGGGGTGTATCATACTGAAGGGAATTACACATGCATTTTTTTTTCATCATATCAATGTTGTTTGAAACACATAGTACTGCACTGTTATTTCACCCCCACTTGAAGCTACTTTTTCACTTTCAACTGAAGCAAGTTAAAATTCTTGACATTGACCGGGATGACACCGCATGCACCGAGTTCTTAGTGACTTTTGAGATCGCCCTTATCAATCACTGACAAACGTAAAATCACCCTGCTTTACAATAACCACGCAATCAGTCCTCCGATCGTTACTGATAAGGAAATCTTTACGAGCACTTTATATGAGCCGCCTTATTTAATTTTCAGATTAGTGAAACATGAGAACAAAAATGCCCCAACTGAAACTTACTTTACAATATCACTCACTAAGACCGAATCCACCACACTTTACAGTACAAGCTCTCTGGATAAACTGATGGGTGAAAATTTTGTCCGATGCCGAATAGCGGTCGTCGTTGGATGCGCGAATTCCCCTAGCTGGTTTGGCTTGTATGTCGCTGCTTCACGTACATCACCCGAGGTTGCATTGGTCGACAGAAAAGCCGCTACGACCTTGGCAAAGGTGAACAGAGTGGCACTAGGGAACCGGCATAGGGAATATTGCTCATGAGTCATGACAGATCACAGTGAGTGGTGAGGCAATTGCTATAGTTTCCATGGCATAATCAAAGCTCGATATGTCGATGTCAATGCTTGTGAGGGAAATCGATGTTTGAAGCGACGGTTATTTCGCCATTCCGAGTAGTTGTTGCATTATGTTGGAAGAAGCTGATTACATCGACACGAGTTATGAGATGTGCATATCAATGATGGTGCTAGACTCGATTTCTCACTGATGTTCAACATTTTTGAAACAATACATACATATGGGGGTAAAATAAAAATCACAACAAACATGAAACAATATGCCAATACCATTAACATGGAACTACTAAATGAATCTGGACACTTTTCAAATCACAAACTAGCATGCAGTTGTGAGCTTGTAAATTTGTCATAATAGCGTATTAGTGATAAATCTGAGAGGGCTGATTCATCGATTTCTTTAACAATTTGTCCAACCCTTTACGTCCACTTGCATGGGCGATGGGAATTTCTTTCGTGATTAAGAACCGGTGGATTGTGAATTTGTGGTTAGGTTATTACAGGATGCGGAGGGATTGTTTAGAAAAGCATACATTGAGAGTAGCTGAACCGAAAAGATAGAGAGAAATGAGCTTTTAGATGATCTGTTTATAGATAAAACCAATAACTAACCTTCAAACAACTCACTAACAATGAAGAATGGTAGTAACATTATAGACCAGTAACATTTCAAGAATAAGGGTCTATTACGTAGAACAGCCGACCTAATTCATCCGATATAGCTCAAATGGGCTTCAGCTTAATAAACAACTGAGTATTATTGTCATTTATTCAATGAAATGTCCTCACTATTCTCATTCAATGCTCATTTCAGCCAATTGTGTTCAACACATAGTTATAATCAACCATCGACAGCCCGCAACAATAACTCTTAGTATCTTTTCAGAGAAATGGCTAAGCTCTTCAAACAACCGGGGATTACACAAATTCTACTAATATCTTTGTTCTTAATTTTGTTTCTTTTCAGGCAACAAATAATTTATTTCTACCAAATTCTACCAGAGATAATGTCCAATATCCTTTGACGAAATTTGTCAAAAGCAGATAATTTCTCATCTCCATGCGAGGCGCTAGGAGTGGACAGTAATTTATTGCTAGAACAAATAGAAATGAAGAGAAAGTAAATTGATAGTTTCGTATAGGGCAAAGGCAGGCTAATATCTAAGCGCAGAGGAATGCTCGGCTTCCTTCAAAGCGAGTATCACGTTAACACGTTTGTTCCCATTCCCTACTTGACCAGCATTCGGGCACGGCCGCCGCAGGTATGGCTTTATAATGGGTCACCAGTTTTTACACATTGAGGATGTATGTTAGTCCCAAACATCATCTGTTGTTCGGCTCAGCCCAACAAATTCATCGGATATTCATAATCTGTTGGTTCTTTGTGTAGATACAAATGATCTTGCAATAACGGGGTAGCATCCTTGGGCGGTCAATCATGCTCATGCTCATCTTTGAGAAATTAATGACAAATAGGTACCTTATTAATACTATCTTTACCTAAAGTGCTAGATCTCTGATGATTGAATGATCTAATCACATGAACTTAACTGCCTAATTCAAGAAACAATTACTCAAAATGTTGGTTTGTTTCAACCGCCGTAGGAAGTCAAATCAAACTGGTTCCGTGTTTGTGCCCAATTCAGCGTAAAATTCCGGTTAAACGAAACTAGAATATGTTTGCGTTTTTACCAATATGTGCAGGCAGGTGTCTTTCATTCCTTCCCAGTTGCAACGTTTCTTATTCTTCTATTGTTTGATTTTGAGGGTGTAGGGACTTCCGGTCGAATGTTATTGGGCCGTACGCCATAAGGCCGAACGCGGACCTGATGTTGTTCCGTCCGTTTTTCTTAAACACTTCCACTTCCACTTCATCAGATATTCCAGCTGTCCCTTTCTAGCGGCATATTTCCTTGTTGCTCGAAAATGGCACACATGTTTCCGGTATTTAAAAAAGGAAGCAAGCGGGACTTGAATAACTATAGCGGAATCACATCGTTAAGCGCCGTATCGAAGCTATTTGAACTGGCCGTAAGGAACTCTGTTTGTGCATATTGTAAGCTTGGCGTTCCACAACAACATGCCTGTTGTGCCTAACGTCATACATCACTGATAGTATGACTGCTTGATGCCAAACGGACGTGATCTATACAGATTTAACGGCAGTACTCTAAACCAATTGGTGGTCAAAGCGGCTAAGTGCTCAGTCATAAACTTTTCACAGCAGAAACAACCAATTGTTTTCAACTACAATCTTCTCGGCACGACCATCGAACGAATGCATTGCGTTAAAGATCTAGGTGTTCAGCTGGATTCTATAATGACGTATTCGCAGCATATTTCATATGTTGTTGATAAAGCTTCAAGAACTCTTGGTTTTGTATTCAGGGAGGCGAAAGATTTCAGTGACATACACTGCCCAAAATCGCTCTATGGTTCTCTCGTACGATCTACACTGGAGTACTGTTCAGCAGTTTAGAGCCCGAATTAAAATAATGGCGTTGAGCGAATCGAATCTTTTCAACGTCGTTTCTTACGTACTGTAGACTTAATTGGAGAGACCCATTTCGTCTTCCTTGCTACGAAAGTCGCTGTTAATTAATGGACATGAAGCCTCTGCGAGTCTACAAGGAAGAATTAACTGCAAAACAATGCTGCAACAAACTATCATCAATGTTCAACCAAGGCCAATGCGCAACAACTAAATATCGATGCCTAACTTCAAATAATCATAATGAACTTACGCTACATTTGATCAACTTATAATATGTGTGGTACTCAGGATCAAGAAATAACTTATAACACAGTAATAAAGAGTCTTGCTCCAGCTACTAACCTTACCAATCAAGGCCGGCGTGGCCTCTGCTGTACACAATCACATATTGTAATCGATCCATGGATGTACCTCGCCTGCCTCGCTGTCTGCGGATGGTCCGCAGGTCGTCTTCTACTTGATCGATCCACCTTGCTCGTTGCGCGCCTCTTCTTCTTTTACCTGTCGGTTTGTTTTCGAGAACCATTTTCACAGGGCTGTCGTCCGACATTCTTACGACATGCCCAGCCCATCGTAGTCGACTGATTTTAGCGATGTGTACGATGGGAGGTTCTCCCAGCAACTGGTGCAATTCGTGGTTCATTAGCCTCCTCCACGTTCCGTCTTCCATCTGCACTCCACAAGCCTTTTCAATCCAAGTCTTTTAGCAATCCACCGCCTTTTAGCAATCCACCGGTGGGACGCCCCTGGATTTTGATTGTGAGTGCACAAAATTTTCTCACGGACAATTTCTTGTTTCGACGACATGACTGGAACTACTGAATGTATAACTATGAAACTTGGCAGATGTAAATAATACACTATGGATAAGATCTACTCAAATTTCTAGGTTTTTTACTCATACGATTCAAAAGTTACAGAAGATTTTCTGTGTGCCATTTTTATCGAATACACCCTTTAATTACCCAGTGCAGCGCTCTGGCCAGTCCTTCACCACCGTATTTCAATAGCTCGCTTTGGAGTTGGTCAACACCAGCGGCTTTGTTGTTTTTCAACCGACCAGATGCACAATTTATAACCCCCATTTAGATTTCTCTCCTCTGAGACCGAAACATGCAAGCGTCCTTAAGCACATAAGAATAAGTTGACAGGATGAGGATGAGAAAATAAATTCAATAAAACACATCTTTCGTCGAATTGCGTATGTGTCAGTTTCAGGAGACATAATTTTACACGAAATCTTTCTTTACGTTCTACGAGTTTTTACAAATATGAAATACGTCTCGTGCAAAATTTATAATTTCTAAGTCTGTAAAGCATAACCTACTGCTATTGATAGCACATTAAAATTCAAAATGTAATGTAAATACTATTGTAAAATTCACAAAACAGGTAAAACATCTAACATTCATAGAAATGTGCACACCTGCTGCAATACCCAATCAATATTGAAAACCCCTTTCTTTTCCCTAAATACGAACCTTTTCACGGATAACATTCGCTCCAAGTCGACATCCAACTTGAAGGGCCTTTATGCGCATGTCTGTGGACGTGAATTCGTAAATTTCCCCAACCGACCAAATTTGTTCGATCGTCAGTTGCCGGCTACAGACGGAAATAGCCAAAAACCAATCAAGCCACACAATAGAAACGTCATGAGCCCGAAGAAGCTGACTCCTCCGCTACACGCTTCAGTTCCTCAGCTACCACGTATGCCCTTTGACCCGAAGCGCTAAGATTAAACGAACCCGGTAGACGCACGCGACATTTTCACTTTCTCTTTCTCGGTATTATATCATCACCGAATACCCTTAGAGGAATGCGGGTTCAAGGCGCTAGAAAATAACAGGATTCCGCATTTTTATTATGGTTCGTACGTATGGCTTTCTTTCCGTTTGCGATTGAAAATTTGAATGTATACTTTGTCACACAGAATGTAATTCGTTATTATTTGTAGAAATGTAGCTAGCAACATTTAATATGGTAGTCAGTATTGTCGTTTGAAAAAAAATTAAATATAAACATAGAAAGAAATTGTTACAAATACTTATCTTCATGTTGCTTCCACGGAGACTTCCATCGGCTGGGGTGCCGCAGACGTGGCTGGTGCTGGCTCTGAAACACTGACTTCAACATTTCCTTTTTGGGATGGCTGAAGCGTGTCCTGATTTTTGTTGTTTTGATCTTTGGGCAGCGACTGGTCGATTCCCGGGTCAGATTGGAGACTTAAGTTCGGGTTGAAGAACGACTGCGTTCTTTGCTGCGTTGAAGCATAGTGGAACTTCGGAGGGTCGTTTTTCAAGGTTACCGAATTTGTACAGTCAGTAACCTTGTAGATACCGACCAGATAATCGGAAAGCTCAAACATATTGGAGCGCAGTGAAATAATGACAAACTGGGCGTTTTTTGTTCGTTCCTATGGAAAGGGAAAATCTATCTGATGAAAATTCTTAATGTCGGTAGGAACCTTTGAACTACAAACCTTAATATAATTCGCGACGATTGAAACATTCTTAAAGTCCAACGCTGCATCAATCTCGTCCATTACGTACAACGGCGAAGGCTTGTAGTAGTGAAGAGCAAACACCAGCGCCAACGATGAAAGTGTCTTCTCACCTCCGGACAAGTTGGAGATCATTTTCCAGGACTTTTTCGGCGGCCGGACACTAAATACAATTCCTTCATTGAAGGGATCCATCGAGTCGACCAGCTCGAGTTCGGCATCGCCGCCTAGTGTAATCATCCGATACATTTCCTTTAGCTTTTTCGTAATGATGTGGAATCCCTGCATAAACTCCGTGAACCGTTTTTTCCGCACGTCGTCGTACAGCTGACGCATTTCATTCCGTTTGGCGGTAATTTCCTCCAGGATTCCCACGCGCTGTAGATAGGCTTCCTGCTTTTTCAGGTATTCTTCTATGACGGAGAGATTCGGTTTACTAGAGTTGAGCTTCTCCTCCAGATATGCAATTTGATACTGCAGATCGGAAAGTTTGTAGCTGTCCAACTCTTCTTCGGTGTATTCCTTCAGTGGTTCCGAGGCGGGCTCACCGGGAATGTCGTGTAGTTTTAATGGTTTCAGCTGTAAATAGAATGCGATAGAGTAAACTTGAATTGGTAGTTTATATGATCTTCAGATGTCTTTGTTCAATTCACAGCGGGATGGATGAATACAATGGAGCACATAAAATTTGAAACGCCAGAGCAGGCAATGTTAAAATAATGTGGAACGGAAAATATTCTCCGCGATATCTTAGTTGGTCATGCATATTTTTTTTTACCTTTGCAAAGCTATACTGCCATACTAGGCCGTATCACTTATTTTAACACTTTCCCTCTTGTTGAATGCAAGATGTCTTTGCATAAACAGGGGGAATGAAAACTAAATTTAATGTTCGACCGAAAATCTCAATGGCGTCTTGTGGGTTTCAAAAGCGACTGTGCAATGTTTGATAATTTCCACTTTACGAATTACAAAAAGCATCCCTTAGAGTATAGAATGTTCTGATAATTATAAATACACTAATGATTAACCGTCAATTCAATATGCGTGCAGTATTCAAAAAAAACCTTGGCTGCGTCCTGTTGTTTACATCCAAAGTAAACGGATGTTGTAATTTTTTCAATTGTTCGCACGGAAGTTTAAAAATGCGTGGTCTTTTTCCCGAGCAAAGAAAACGGATTGTACACAAACGACGCACCGTATTTAGATCAGAAAACAACAGTGCTCTTGCGTAGATTCCCCGAGACGGGGTGGATCGACAATCGACAGAAAGGTAAGGGACTGTTTCAAGCGTCATCCTTCAGCATCAGTCCGAGATGTGGCGAAAAAACTAAGTACTTCGGCGACTTATGTTATGCGTGCTAAAGAGAGAATTGGCCTGCAGACTCGTCGGGAACAGAAGCAGCCAAAACAAAGCACCAAACAGGCTGAATATGTTAAACCGAGGGCTCGAAAGCTGTACGACAACCTGATGACCAAAAAATCGGGCTGTGCTATCATGGACGATGAAACCTACATAAAACTCGATTCACCGAAGGGAAAGGATATTCCTGGATCTGCGAAAGCCATTTACGCTGAAAAATTCAGCAAAAGGTAATGGTGTGGCAGACCATATGCAGATGTGAAAAAATATCTCGTCTATTCATTACGACAGACACAATGAATCGTCAAATCTACGTGAAGGAGCGTCTGAAAAAAGGTTGCTATTCTTGATCAAACAGCATATCAAAGCCTACAATCTTTTGGCCTGATCTTGCTTCCTGCCATTACTCTAAATATGCACTAGAGTGGTACAAAAGGAACAATGTCATATTTGCACCAAAGGAGGTGAATCCACCAAACTGCCCAGAGATTCGCCCTATCGAAACTTTCTGGACTTTGACGTATGCGAAGCTGAAAAAACACATGAAACCGACGGATGGTGTTGAACAATTTAAGAAAAATTGAAAAAAAGTGGTGAAAACGGTAGGAGTAAGCACTGTGCAGAAGTTTATGAGAAGTGTTAAAGGAAAAGTTAGAGAACTCGCTTACCCTACGAAACATCGAGCAAATTGAAATGAAGATGAAAAGAAAACACTGTTATTTACTATGTTTGAGAATAAAGTAATCAAAAATCACAGTAGGGTCTTGTTTATTTGATAAAGAAAGTGTATTTATATTTTTCTGAACAGCCTACACTATGATAAATAAAAGAGAGTAAGTTTGTTGCAGCTCATATGCAACGTTGCCACACACCTACTCCCAGTGGACGATTCGGCGTTGATCAGGCAAGACCAGAAATACGAGATTACCACTTTCGTACACCTTGGAAGACGATGATGCATTAATTTCAACCGATCAGCAGTTGATTAAAATGATCGTTTTATGTAGTTTCTAAAATCTCCTTCAAACTTGATTGACATTTGCATCTTTTTTCAAATTTGGCTTGAAGCTGAGCTTCGTTGCACAGTGATCGGAAAAACCTCTTTTCACGGCGAAATTAATAACTCCTAAGGGTTACGTTTTCGAATCATGATGTCTTTTTCAAAGTTGTACCTTAAAAAGTTGTCCATCTTGTGGTGATAGTTTTGTAGTTCCAAACTTTACCGCTAACGTTTGCTAACTATTGAATGAAAGACAATATAAGGGTGATGTCAATGGCAAGTTTGTAGGGAATATAATTTGCTCCAGACATCTTTTTTTGTAGCTCTTCATTCGACCATTATAGAGTTATGTTTCTACTCTAAACCAGGGTGTCCCTAAATAAATAAGTTTTCTAGTTATAAATTTTTGTTTTTTATTTCGAGTAAAAGTTATTTTGACTCAAATTATAGAGAACGTTACAACGCAAATTTTTGCTGAACTAAGTTTTTTAATACAGCATATCATTAAAAAGTTAGGGGTTGCGTTTTTTTCTTTTCGACCTTATAACTGTTGAGGCGAGAATCAACCAGAAAACCATAAAATTCTTGTTTTGATGCGTATCAATGAACATAGTGCTATATAAATGAGCCCTGGGGTAGGGGATAAGGTACACCTGGGGCACACGGGCAAGGGAACCTCTTGCATAGCCTTAGAATAACTTCTTGTGCATATTTCAGTACCGAGAGTAGCTCAAGCATCCCCCTTTCTTGACTAATCTTCTATCAGAACATGCTTCTTAACCTAGAAATACAAATTTTGTGTTTTAGTTGCCTGGATAGTCCTCATGTTGCTTGAAACTTGGGTCTTGAAACAACATTAGAAACATTTCTTGCCGCCAAAAACCCCCACATGCCCAATTTGGTTCATTTCGCTTCCTTAGTTCTCGAGTTATGCAGAAATTTCTGATTCATTCGTATAAGCCCCTCTTCCAAAAATAATCTGTATGAGAGACCCCCTTTACAGATTAAGGGGGTGGGGCTAACATTACCATAAATAACAATTCTGCCTATAAAAACCCTTAGATGCTCAATTTGGTTCCATTTGCTTGATTAGTTCTCGAGTAATGCAGAAATTTGTGTTTCATTTGTATGCGAGCCCCTTCTATAGGGTGAACGGGTCTCGAACTGTCATAAGAACCTACCCCGGCCCAAAAACTCCTGCATACGAATTTTCACGCCAATCGGTCCAGTAGTTTCCAAGTCTATAAGGGTCAGACAGACAGACAGAGAGACAAAGAGACAGACAGACAGGCAGGCAGACATTGGGGCACAAACACATCTACTATTAATACTAGACCTACTGCGATGATAGCTTCAAGTCGAGCACTCCACCCTTTAGAAATCTGTAAGCAGTGCTGAGCTCCATCACGGTACTGACAGCATTAGAATTGACAAATGAGATTCTTGCAATTGACAATCACATCAACAGAAGAGCCTCTCACTCTCTTAAACTTCTCATCATCATGAAATAACAACTGAGAGATATTTTTCTCTCGCGTTTATCACTCATTTTGTATATCTTGTACAAGTGTTATGTCATACGATCGTATCACCAAGAATTAATATACCGTCATGGAAATTGACCGTCATTTTACTTCTCTAGTAAACAGACGCTCATGATGGTCATCACTAGTAGCGCTGTTTCTACCGTCGAATCCAGCAGACATTACCCCGTCAGAGGCGGTGTGTTCGCAGCTTGAGCTTTACGATTAAAGGTTTAGTTGTTGTTTTTGTTTCCTTTAACCCTTATGTGTTTGACCTGGGTACCTTTTCAGGTTTTACACTACGATTTTTTTTTCTTTTTAACAGGAAGCTGTTATTCACTGACATCTTCGTAAGAAACGGAAGGCAAAATTTCGAATAAAAAAATATATTGCAGAGTAGCAAGGGGGCGCGAAGGGGGGAAACTTTGATTTTTTTTACCCTTTAGCAGTTTGACAGGGTACCCGGGTTCCACCAAATTCAAATGATTGGAGCTCTGGCAATTATTGACCGATTTTAATTCTCCTGGCACCGTGACGACATGAATTCATTTGGTTACCGGAATTCTGGGTTTCCGGGGCTGTGGTGTGGTACGGGGACACTATTTGGGAATATCAATTGAATTTCCGGGAACGGATGTCAAAATCTTTGGAAAAAATCTTAAAAACTATGTCTCTTCCATTCTGGGCTATAAGCCGATTTGTCCCCGGAGCGGCCATTCTTTAGCAGGTTTCCGTGGTGCCTCGAGTGACCGTGAACGTTTTCAGAAGAAAACCTTGGGAATGCGGGCAGCAAAATTCATGAAATTTCTCCAGTAGGATATTTGTCAACAATGTCAACATTGAGTGGCCATCTGATGATTTGTTTTCAATCCTGTCAGGTTTCTATGGGGCCTCGGGTGGTCATTAACATCGAGCGTTTCTTCAGTAAGATATTTATTAACACTTTCTGGCCTTGAGGTCTTGAGGTCTCACGGGAACCTGTTCCGGAGTAACCGGTTCGGGGGCAAATCATCATATGGTCACAAAACGTTAAGAAATATCCTCGAATTCTGAAATTTCTCGAATTTTGATACCCATATTGCCAAGCATTCCTTCTCAATACGTTCATGGCAATTCGAGACCAAACGGGAACCAAAATGGCCGTTCCAGGAACAACTCGGTGTATGACCCATAATGGTATATAAATAGCTTGTACGAATTATACCAAAGATTCGGGAAATGCAATTGAAATTCACAAATAGTGTCTCAGTACAGGACCACAGCCGCGACAATCCGGATTTCCGAGAACCAGATAAATCCAAACGGAAATTGCCGATAATATCCATGAAGCAGGTGAGTTTTTGAATCTAACGGTGCCAAAAGAATTAAAATTGGACAATAATTGCCAGAGGTAAACACCTATTATGTTGAAAATAATCGTTGCATCGTTCTCAGAGATAATTACTGAGTGATTGATTTTTCTACTCTCTTCATATCACTTACTGTAGCAGTCATAAAGGCTTTTGCTACAAACGGTAAAATGAGAACAACCTGTTTGTGAGTAACACAGTGTTTCACCATCATTCGTGAGTTCTAATGATCATGAGAAGATGATGGTCATAGTGTTATAACCGTCATGAAAATGCACAGCACTGTCTGTAAGTCACAAACGAAATTGGCCTATCAGCCAAATTTGCTCGTGGCATTTGCTCGAGTTTGCTAGAGATGGTTTAAAACTGTTTCAGTTTTTTATTCTTTTAAAAGTATACATTTTCCAATAGCCCCTTGAAGTTAATTTTCTTTACATTGATATCAGGCGAAAAAAACAATTTTCGCAAAAATAAATATGCAAAAATAAATGTAATGTTTCATTTTCACAAAGACCAGAAGGAAGGTAATGCTTTGTTCAAATTACGGAGTTATTACATAATACAAGAGTGTTATAAAAAGTATCAACAAGTACACTGAACCCAAACATCATCCCAAGATCGTCTGAAGAGTAATTCGCATTGCGCCCTTTAACGAGCATTTGAAAATCGGATGATTGTCTTATGGTTAGATCCGTATGACATCCATGTTTTATATGACAATCAAACAAATTTAATGTGATGTTTGTTTCAAAATTGTGTGGGTCATTAGCGATACATGAATAATTTGAAACAATTAAATGACATAAAATTATTACGTATAACACTTCCTCAACCGTTAAGCAAAAATTGCAACAGGAGCACAACAATTGATGGAGACTGGAATTATTTTTCCATGACTCCGTGGGACATTAACATTGTATCATGTTAAAACTCTGTACACCATATTTTGAATCAACCCAGTGGCTGAGTAGATTACACATCATGGGAAGCGACACGCATAGCAAAACCTCCTGGCAGGGAGAGTCGACTTGACATATCTTTGTGCTCTTATTCACTATCATTAGATTGTCTGAATGATTCCACGCCAAATCGGTCGGTCACCAAACTCAACTATCTTCGATTTTGATGAAACTTGGTACACGTCTTCGGTATGTTGAAAAAAAAAATCCACTGGTGTTAAGATTATTTGGATTCAAGAGTAACTTTTGAGATGGGTGCATGTTTTTTTTCCAACATTTTACTTGAAAAATCGTAGTTCAAAAACCATTACATTTAGAGAAAAACTTTATATGGGGGAGTTGTAGAGAACTAAAAAGGCTTTGTAAAACAAATGTACACTGAAAAAAAAAATTTTTTTCATAAAGAAAAATCGAAAATAAATACTAAAAATCAAATATAAAAAAAAAACATATTTTTAATATTTTTCAAATTTGTTTTGTGGAAATTTGAGAAAAAAGACACGTTTTGAAAAAAACTCTAGGATGGACGCTCTTATAATAAAAAAGTTTTCCGAAGAGCGAACTTTGGTGCATATTTCAAATTTTGGTTATTCATTATTATAAATGAAAATTAATTATACAATATGATTTTGGAGATCATTAAAAACAATAATGATACTGATGATAAATCACCTGAACGCAACCGTTTTCGAGATTTTTCGGATTTTATTTCAATAGAATGAAAAAACCTCAGAAAAATTCGCTCTTTTCTTAAGTTAATCGAGATTTCCACCAGAAATGATAAATTTTCCAAGATCTTCATATTATAACGTTCACATTACTCTAATGTCCTCTTTTCTTTTGATATCAGGATGATAAGAAGACTCATTTGAAAGAACAAGATAAATAGCACTATTGTTTTAATATTGCAATCAATATATTTATAATTGTTTTATGGCTGTATCGGTCGGGCCGCTCAGAGAATGAAGGGAGCGAATTTGCTAAAGCGATGAAAATAACAGCGAGATAGATGTCGCAGGGGCGACAAGTGTGAAATGGACAGATGATGAAATTATGCGGAGGGTCATATAGAAGAAACATATTAATCGAGACTGCTGA
Source organism: Aedes japonicus (assembly GCA_034211315.2). NCBI lineage: Eukaryota > Metazoa > Arthropoda > Insecta > Diptera > Culicidae > Aedes > Aedes japonicus. Next base: position 85,540 of record JASCZW010006511.1, read on the forward strand.
CTATTTTGCCAAGCTCCAACGATGTTAGAGGTCGGGTGTAGTGTGTGAAAACTACACTCCGAACAGTTCGGTGATGTAGCGATGAAAGTAACACATATTGTTTAAGGTAGGTAGACAAATAGCAGCTATAACGTATGTCAGGTATATCTTCTCATAAAAAAAACAGCTAATGTACGCTGCCTGTAAACTACCAGAGATGTTTTATACCTGCATTTCCAAAGGTACCACAGCCAATATATATGCTCATACATAGTCGCATTCATCAGTAAAATCTATCTGAGTGAACTGAAAATGGAGTTTAACATGAAGAAGTGTTGTATGCCGTTTCCCACTAAACGGTGCTCAAAAAACCTTCGTAAATTAACCGAACAAAATGTCAAAAAACTCAAGTTTATGGGCAAAACACATTTGGACATTTCTTTGATGATTTGTGGTAATTGTCGTTTGCATTTAAATAGAACGGAACAATCCCATGCTGCAATTTCGGAGCCTAGTGAGAAACCATCAATTACTAACATTATGGATCCACAACCATCTACATCACGGCAAGTAGACTTGTATGGTCTCGAGGAAACGCCATCGGCAATATCATTAATGTCAGTGCCATCTGATAGCAGTGTGCAAGATTATTCAAGGCGCCATAATATTGAGCTATTTAACAAGGGCGTAGCTGGAATCAACGTTTCGCCAATATCGGCTAAAAAGTTCCTGAACGTAAATTATGCCCGCAAAAAGTTCAAAGATGTTATGATGTTATGTATCACATGAAGAGTATGAACAGGGGGTAGCAGAATGGAATGAAATTTACCGACAGACTAAAACGATTGCAGGTACACAAAAGTACCACTCATTCGTTCCAATTTCAGAAAACGAAGTTTTTGTAAAACTGTTTTCGAATGACGAAGAAGGCAGGATTCATAATATATATAAAAGCAATCAATAGTTTATATAATGTTTATGTAATATTATCAATGACCGAGACTAATAAATGGTATATATAAATATAAATCCTACCATAATTCATTATTTTTGTCTTATAACTTTAAGTGAAGCTTTTTCAATCGACGAGCTGTTAAGAGTAAGTAAGAGGCACAAACATGTGTTTTAAAAAGGCTAAAAGCACAAGAGAAACAATCGTTAGCTATTGTTGTTTTAATATCACGAGTAATTTATGAAAAGGGCGTATTTTTTGAGGTTTTGAAATTTTATTGAAAGAAAATCAGAAATATCTTGAAAACGGTTGCGTTTACGTGGTTTATCATTATTATCATTATTGTTTGTAATGATCTCCAAAACCATATTGTAACATCAAAATTTATTTATAAGAATGAATAACCAAAATTTGAAATATACACCAAAGTTCGCTATTTGTAAAACTTTTTTATTATAAGAGCGTCCATCCTAGAGTTTTTTTTAAAACGTGTCTTTTTTCCTCAAATTTCCATACAACAAATTAAAAAAATATTAAAAATACGTTTTTTAGAAATTTTATTTTTAGTAATTATTTTTGATTTTTCTTGATGAAAAAAAAAATTTTTTTTCTGTGTATATTTTTTTAAGAAAGGCTTTTTAGTTCCCTACAATTCCCTTATCTAAAGTTTTTCTCTAAATGTAATGGTTTTTGAACTACGATTTTTCAAGTAAAATGTTGGAAAAAACACATACACCCATCTCAAAAGTTACTCTTGAACCCAAATTATCTTAACACCAGTGGAATTTTTTTTTTCCAACGTACCGAACTCATGTGCCAAGTTTCATCCAAATCAATGATGATCGGGTATGATTTTTGGGATTTCCGGCACATTCTGGATGGAATCCCTCTGTCTGTGAAAGGTAATCAGTGATCCTCATGGTAGTGATCACTTGCCAATTATTATCTCTATCAAAAATGTTTGTCAAAAAAAAAAGACCAGTGAATCCATGTTCCTTATGACCTCACGAGGCATTGGTATTGATTTTACCGATCCTCTTCCACCATTGGATCAGCATCGTTTCCTTTCTGAATTGATGTACGAAAGTGCAGAAACTCAGAAACAATATGTTCCAAGTGCATCCCTCAAATACCCGCCACCCCTGGATGGGATGACGAATGCACTAAGTTGTATTTCGAGAAATCCGAGAAGATTATCGTAGACATAAAACATGTGAGCTTTTTGATAAGTACCTAAAGCTTGAAAAAAAAAAACTTACTCAAAGCAAAGAAACGTAATTACTGGCGTTCGTTTGTAGAGGGACTATCTAGAGAAACCTCGATGACAACGCTTTGGAGAAAGGCTCGCTATATGCGAAACCGCTCATACTCCAATGAGAGTGAAGAATACTCCATGCAGTGGATATTCGACTTCACTAAAAATGTTAGTCCTGATTCTGTCCCAACACAACCGAATTTACGGGATACCACCAGAAGTAACGGTTCTCTGAACGAACCATTCACAATGTTGGAAATTTAAATGGCTCTTCTTTCATCCAATAACTCTGAAGCGATATGATTAAATTCAACCTTCTGAAAAATCTTCCCGATATCGCTAAAGACGATTACTTAACCTTATGGATACTCTATGGACACTGATATAGTTTTTTCTGTGTATTCTCCCATACGCGAAGTAACGATCTATGATGATGTTGTTTGAGAAAGAAATAATTTCTCATCACCATGAGGCTCTAGGAGTGGACAGCATGTTTTTGCTAGAACGAATTTGTGAAGAGAACGAATTGATAGTTCCGTTAGCGTACGGTAGGTTGTGAAAATTGAATAGAAGTAGTTTTTGAAATTGAGCGGTAGTATTTCGAAACAATCCATATCTGGATAAGTGCCCTTTTGGCCACACTGAGTGATTTTTGACTCAGAAATGAGTAGCTTCAGAATAGCGTGTAGTCTGCACAAACGCTGGCCAGACTGACCAGTTATAACATGTTATAAGCCTATGTTGATGAGATTTCTCTTGTTGATAGTTATTATAACATGTTATTACTCAGCAGTATGAACAAGGCATAAACACTGGCCAGACTAAGAAGTTATAACATGTTATAAGCCTATCTTGATGATGAATTTTTTGTTGAGATTATTTGACAACCGTTATAACATGTTATAACTCTGTAGTCTGAACAAGGCATAAGAAACGATATTTACAGTTGCTCACTTGAATGCTAATTTATGCTTTGTTCAAACTACAGCGTTGTAACATGATTTAAGCCTATCTTGATGACGTTTTTCATGTTTTTATAACACCCTTGTATTATGTTACAACTGCAATTTCTGAATAAAGCATTACAACCTGAATCTGCTGGAAAACACGCTGTGACGAAAATATGCGCTTTAATCGACACATGTTCATATGGTGCATCTCATCCTTTTTTAACCCAAAGAAATGAGTAGATTTATATGTAGATTTTTATTTTCCGTTGTGTTGCCATTACGCCAGTTAGTCACCAACTTTTCAATGTGAAAGACAATGAAGAAATGAGCTTATCGTCTTATCACTAAATTACCATTTACATTGTTTCAATCGAGGCGAAACAAAATAAACAGAGAGCGGATTCGGTGAATGAGAGAACGGTGGACAGGCACCGGAAAAAATGCGTCTGCGCAGTAATCAAACATGTGCAAACATTGTGTTCTAAGTCCAAAATATACGGAAATATACAAACGTCCAGAAAGTGTCAATTTGTGTATTATACACAGCAACAATGTTTACTCTGCATGGCTGCATGAAAGAGTTTGTGTCGTAACAGTGACAGAGTATTTATCCTGATCTGAAAGAGACCACAGTAGAAGTGAAGTGAAGCTGGGGACAATAAGTCTAGCAAAATTTGTAGCCCTATCAATCGCCTTTGTTTTCAACTGAAGAACATCACGGTTTTTCGAGTAATCGATTTCAAACATATTCAGTTTTTTTTTGTGGTGAGCCTGTGATAAGCCCAGTTAACAGTAGAATCTAACGGATACAATAAAAACACAAAAAATGGGAAGTTTTTTCTCGCATCCAACTGGGGCGGAAGTGCTGAAGAAGAACCAGGAGTACATTTCCGAGATGAATAAAATTAAGGTGATTTCAAAGAAGGGGTGAATAAAAAGAGCACCAACCAACTGCATCTTTTCAGATGGAACGCTGGATACAGATGCACTACCAAATCAAAGAACGGGAAGCTGCGATGGAAATTTCCCGTGCACGGGAACTTTTCTACTGGCTAGGTTCTTTCTACTGTGTCTCGACACTTGGTTTCATCGGTCGATTCAACAAAACCAAACGGCCAGGAACACTAGCACCGATCGTGCCGCTAACATTCCTAGTGGCTTATTATGCTGATCTGGCCTACGGGACAAAAGTACATCGAATAATAGGTTGTTGATTATTTATTCAATAGAGCTGTTGTATTTATTGATTGGGAATAAATTAATGATGATTTTGTTTCAGCGGAAGCCGAAATGATTATGCAGCATGAGCCTGAATTGCTGGAGTGGCCCAGCGGGCTACCGACGGTATCGGAAATCGATTCTGCTCGGATGGAGAACGACGATAAGATTCGTTTGCATCCTCATCAAAACTAAAAGCAGATCTCCGGGTGAGAGGAAGACGACAAAGCTCAATAAATAAAACATGATGATACGGGAATGAGAAATGGAGCGATTTGAAAATAGAAGATGAGGATATAGAGCAACCGGGTATGGAAAGAAGAGGCACGGTACAATGGATACAACACATCATCACGTCGATACGGGGATATCATTCCAAGCAAACAGCGTAGGTAAACGCGTATGTGTGTGAACGTGTGAGTAATTTTCTAGAGATAACAATGTCGTTTGAACGTCACTATGACTTTAGCTCTCCTTACAAGTGTTTCTAATCTATAGACGATGTTATAGCTGAGATTAGGGCACCCAGCTAATACAGTGTTGAATGTTTCCTTGGTATTGAATTTGCCTTAACTGATTCCCACCTTGAAGCTCAACAAATGTCTGAGGTAGTCCTTAAGGCGAAAGGTGGTATATGTCCTTTTTTGTTTTTGATATGAAAACTCAAATCAAAAATACATAGCGTGTAAAGTTCCTGTTTTTAGCAGTATTATGAAGTTTGTTATTTTGTTCTATATTCGAATAAACCTTTTTTTTTTGTAATTTTTTTAAAATACTGAACTAAAAAGAGGTGAATTAAAATTTGGGAAAGGATACTATCTCTAAACATATCCTAACTTATTCTGAATCTTAACACGCAGCTCATTTTTGATACGACGTAACGTCATTTATTTCAATTTCGTAGAAGCATACAGTCCTCCCTTAACTCAGTCGGTAAAGGCCCAACTACAAAATAATACCATGCTGGAGGTGACTGGGTTCTATCTCGGTTTGGTCTAGAAATTTTTGGTTGAGCAAAATTTCTCGACTCCATGGGCATAGCGTATGATTGTACTCGCTTGCCACACAATCACACTTATTGTGCATTTAGAACACTAAGTTGAGAGCAAGCGATAAGCGAATTGTTAAAGTAATAAGCTTCAAACGCTTAGGAAGATCCGATAATATTTTACCAAGCTACCCCAGTGCAGGTAAGGCAAGGGGGAGGATACTGTTGACGTAAAATAGAAAATTCGTTGAAGGCTATTTGTCGATCATAAATATCGCCTACCATAGCGCCCACCTTGGCAAGCGAGTTCGTTTTCTCATTACCCGGAATGGAGCAATGAGAAGGTACCCAAACCAAGGTGATGGTGTAGGAATTGGTTGATAGGCCACTCAAATGAGATAGTATTTCGCTAACGAAATACGTGAGCGCTTCGCCGGCCTCCGTAAAATCCGTAAAAATGAAAAATTGATCAGAGGGAAGAGAGGCAATTCGTTTTAATGCACAGAGCAAGAATTTTAAAGTTTGAAAGGAGGTGCTATGAATTTCTTAAAAAACACCAAATCCAGTGGAATCATTGGTTTTTGACCCTTCGGTGTACAACTTCCTTTCACATCTGATATTCCACGAACTTCTTGCTTCATGGTCAGATCAAAAACTACAGTAGTACTAAAGAAGTCTTGGAAGTAATCACGAATAGTCGAAGAAGGGCTCACGTCTAGCGTCATAAACTTAGTTTGAGGATTTTGTTCGATTAGCTTTTCAAAATTTGAAATAACTAATGGATTTAGCACCTTAAAGCGGATGAGAAACCGGATCGATAGCTCCACAAAACGTCCTGATAAAGGAAGAACTCCTGCTAATACCTCCAAACTAATAGTATGAGTTGAGTTCATGTAGCCTAGCGCGATTCGAAGACAACGATACGCTTCAGTTTCAGAATATGAGTTTTAGCGGTACTTATTCGTTAGAGCTTTTGATGCCAAGTACTATTTTTCCATTAGTATGATTGTGTGGCAAGTACAATCATACCCTATACCCAGGGAGACGAGAAATTTTCCTTAACGAAAAATGCCTAGCCCAGACTGGGAATCGAACCTACAGCATGGTGTTGCTTTGTAGCCGCGCCTTTACCGACTAAGCTAAGGGAGGACCCGTTTCCGATCGGATACTACCGTTCAAATGCCCTCCACTCGTTTTCAACTTGTATCTTTCAATTTCAAAGCCTGCCGTTACTCTAAACGGAACTTTCAATACTTTCTCTTCGTTTCAATTCGTGTTCTAGCAATAAATTACTATCCACTCCTAGAGCCTCTCATGTTGATGGGAAATTATCTGCTTCTGGCAAATTTCATCATAAATCGCATTGGGAGAATACAAAAAACAACAATCAAAGTGTAGTTTGAAAGGTTCCTTAGTGTTACTCAAACGTAGTTTTCAGTTCGTCCCGATCCTGCTGCGATGGACTAGATGTTTTCCGGCCTAGTATCGATATTGATGCCAAAATGTGTGGTGTCACCATTGACGGAAACTTGAATCACCGGTTCCACCAAGATGTAGCTTCAAATTAGTTGTTGCGCTGAGGTACCGCACCGTCCAATCTGCTTCAGTGGGTTGGATGGACGCTGCGTAGTGACAATGTCGGGTTTGGTGCACACCAACTAAGCTTTGGTAATGCTCCTTGCTAGGCATTCCTTTTGCTGAACGTTCGGATACCCAGAGTCCATGGGCATTTTTCATGGCTCCGCGTCGCCCTAGCTGAACCTATCAGCAATTTTACAGATGAAAGTCGTTTGATTCAACAAGAAATTGTCGGAACAAGTGCTCTCCACTTGTATACCAATGTGATAGTACTCAAAACTAAGTACTCTGATGGAACTACTATTTTGGGTATAATTTTGTTCTCACTGGTAGGTAGTTTTAATTTAATCTTGGGGTGTTGGGCTGTCACTTTGTTTTGGCGGAAAAATTTTACCTTACGTTACCAATCAGACCAAGGCCGGTGTGGCCTCTGCTGTCAACAGAAGTTGTCTCCATTGTAATCGGCCGGCTGTACCTCGCCAGCCTCGCTGCCTGCGGAGAGTCCGCAGGGCATCTTCTACATGATCCATCCGCCTTGCTCGTTACGCGCCTCTTCTTCTTGCACCCGTCGGTTTTAACAGGGCTGTCGCCCGACATTCTTATGACATGACCAGCCCATCGTAGTCGACCGATTTATGCGATGTTCATTCACCTCCTCAACGTTCCGTCTTCCATCTGCACTCCACCGTAGATCGTACGCAGCACCTTCCGTTGAAAGACACCAAAGGCGCGTTGGTCCTCTACTAGCAATGACCATGTTTCGTAGCCGTAGAGAACTACCGGTCTAATTAATAGTGGTCAACTTTGTAGTTCGGCGTGCTTTGTTCGGAGTCCAAAGAAGGCACGATTGCCAGCCATAATGCGCCTTTGTATCTCTGTGCTGGTGTCGTTATCGGCGGTCATTAATGAGCCCAGATACACGAATTCGTGTACTACCTCAATTTCACCTCTGTGGAAAAGCGGGACACAAGAAGTCAAACTGCCTAGTCAGTCCGACGGGGCCAGAAAACCGCCAGGAGCCGTGGAGACCGAAGCAGAACGAGCGAGCAAGCCGGAAGCCGTATCGTGCGCTAATCGGGTGTCTTACATACCTTATGGTGACTTCTCGACCAGACATGAGCGCAGCGGTAAATTACTTCAGCCAATTTCAAAGTAACCCTACTGAAGAACATTGTACACACGCTAAACGAATACTACGGTACATCAAGGGGACAGTAGATCATGGACTGGAGTATCAACAAACAACCACAGCGGATCAAATAGTTGGATATGCAGATGCTAGTTGAGCAACCACCGACGTTTAGTTTCTGGAACTCTCTTTAAGATTTATGGAGCTGTAACTTCTGAAGCTGTAACGAAGAAGCATAGTACAGTTTCCCGATCATCAAAAGAAGCCGTCTGGATTCGAAAGTTACTTGAAGAACTTGGAATCTTAGAGAAGAAGCCAGCACAGAGCTACGAAGATAACCAATCAACTTTGGCTGTCATCAAATCTCCTGGGACATCGAAGCGGTTGAAGCACACAGATGTAAAGCTACATTTTGTCCGTGATTGTGTTGCAGCCAACAAAATAGAAGTCCACTATCTTTTGACGAACGACCAGCAGACGGATCTTCTAACAAAAAGACCAACAACAGGGTTTCGTAAGCACTGCAAGAGCATTGGAATCACACGGTGCTCCATCTAGGATACAAGCAACCGTGTACTGAAACCATTCTACCATAGTAGCCTATAATATTATAAAGAACCTCGATAAATTATAACTCTAACAAAAGCAGTCGTCTTTTCATATCCTTATCACTCAGAAGCATTCCGGACTTATTCCATCCTCTTAAAATAACACTAGTAAGCCGTGCGAATGCCGACGGTTGGTTTGGTGCAGACGAAGTGGCAAAGCGAAGCTGTTCTTGACGGGCACATTCGGTGTTGAAGGCCGGTGGGAAGAAGTAAATTATTTGCGACACAAAGCAGGAAAGCATAACCTAGGAAAAACGAAACGAAGCAAAGTAAGGCGAAGGCAGTTCGTGATAGTCCTGACGATTATGCTTTTGCGGCAACGGTAGGCGCCAACGTGGATGCATGGGTGATCGATTCCGGAGCAACATCCCACATGGCAGCCAACGAGGACTTTTTCGATTCGTTGGTTGAGACCATGAGGAATGAAAACGAAATCTGCTGACAGAGGTACGTGTCGAATTCAGTGCTTTAAAGGATATATGGCCCTCAACAATACGCTGTTTGTTCCTGAGCTCGAACCGTACTTGTTGTCCGTCCGATTCGCTGTGAAGAGAGAAGCAACTGTCGTTTTCGATGACGTGGGATGTCGCATTACCAAGGGAAATGAGGTAAAGCTCGATTCAAAGTAAATCTGGACGCACGGTCCAGACACGCGTCTCTGATGGTTGGAACAAAAAACGTTTGACAGGCATTTGTTGATGTTTCATTGACGAAGAAATTGGCGGTTTTATCGATTGATCGACGCATCTCGAAATTACGGATCATGGGACAAGAAAATTAATTGTGCACAAACATCTAGGGAATCCTTCTTGGTCTGCCTCAAAAATAGCAAAAGTGTTAAAATTTCCAACGGGCAACGGTGTGTTTTGTAATAAAACGTTACAAGCATACTCTGAGTGTGGATAGAGCACAGCGCATCTATCATAAAAGTAGCACTAGGGACAAACAGCTGAGGAGAAAGGTGTTGAGGTACGTGAAAGGCAACCCAGGTGTCTCTATACGTGATTTGGCAAAGAAATACGATTCCAACTTTTCCACCGTGCGTAACATCCTTTCAAAAGAAGAATATAATTCTTTTTGTGCAAGTAAACATCCGAATCGCTCCCTGAAACAAAATTCAGTGGCCAAAAACCGAGCACGATTACAATACAAACGAGTTTTGACGAAATTTGATGGCTGTATTTTAATAGATGACGAAACACATGTCAAAAAGGATTACAAACAAATTCCCAGACGAAAATTTTACCTGGCAACTGGTCGTGGAGATGTCTCTTCCAGGTATAAATTTGTTTTTGCTGATAGGTTTGCTCGGAAACTAATGATTAGGCGAGGAATCTACGGTTGTGGCCTTAAAACCAAGTGTTTCATCACATCTCATGCATTGACGTCGAAGGTTTATATTAAAGAGTGTCTGAAAAAGCGGATTTTACCCTTCATTCGGCAACACAACGTTATGTTTTGACCGGATCTAGCCAGCTGCAACTACTCTGAGGAGGTACTAAAATGCAGTATACCAAACAATGTTAATTTGGTCGCCAAAGAGATTAATCCTCCGAATTTCCCTGAGTTCAGACCAATCGAGAAAATGTTGGGCAATTGTCAACCGAAAACTTCCAGGATGCGGTAAAGAAGTGACAAATGCACAACAACTGCGTTTAAAGTGGAATAAGTTCGCCGGTACAGTGTCACCAGCGACTGTGCAGATCATGATGGCATCGATCAAAAGTAAAGTGCGACAGTTCGTTCGAAACGGTGAAATGTAATAACTTGTTATATATCGTTTAAAAGCTGAATAAATACTCAACTGATCAATACTGACGTTTTGATCAACCTTGTATTTTGTTTGATTCTTGAGTTATGATCACTTGAATGCTTGTAGATTTACTTTGAATCGGGCTTTGGTACCAGTTGGAATCCTATCCAGTGGATTGTACAATCTTGGACTGGCTCATGATGCACATTGTCACATTGTCAACAAGCGTGGCATACACTGATAAAAAGGCAATGATAATATGTCCCACCTATGATTTTTTTGCAAAATAATCAACAGATGATAAGTATCTGTAACCATACATACTTCCTATGTGTACAAATAGTCACAATGTTTGGCTACAGAGAACAGACATCGAATCTGGAGTGCCATGCGTGAGTAAATTTCTGTAACTGCCATTTTAAAATTACAGCTCGTTTCCGTTAGTTTTGGCGAATCGTATGTTGATGGCGTCACTTGCCCGTTTCGAGATTTGATAGTCTGTCAATTTTAGTTTGGTGGAACCTAGACCAGGCGGCGTTGTTTTTACAACGTTTTGCTTTTGAAAATTTACTCAGTAAGTTGGGAAAAAAATGTTCGAGCCTGGATGTCTGTTCTTTGTGGTTTTGCCACACATACTTTTTATTTGTTACATAACTTTCAGTTGTATTTCTCAGAAGGTTCTGTTTATGTGTGAATACATTAATATTATGTGCAATTTTACTTTATTTACTTAATATTATGTGCAAATGAGTCTAAGAATAAACCCTCGAAGTTTTTGGAAGTTTGTTAGTACCAAACGAAAAAGTACTACGATTCTGACGAACGTTTGTTTTAACGACACGACTGCAGCGTCTGCCAACAGAGTGTAGCCAATTATTTGATTAGCATTTTGCGTCCGTATTTGCAACGAACCCTGCTTCAACATTGGAAATCGAAGAAGCCACACGCGATGTTCCCGTTGATTTGGTTGAGCTTGGAGTTTTTGATGTAGAAACGTTCGTTTATTCCAGGCCCTGATGGTTTGCCTGCAGTTGTTATCTGTCATTGTATTGCCGTTTTAGCACAACCATTGTGTGTTATTTTTAATCGTTCACTCCAGCAAGCAAAGTTTCCTCGCATCTGGAAGCAATCGATTATGACACCGGTTTTTAAACGAGGGGATCGCCACAATGTTATCAACTATCGAGGAAAAACGAGTTTGTCAGTCGTCTCGAAGTTGTTTGAAATAATAGTTTGTGGAGTTGTTCTTGATGCTACAAAAAGCTACATATCTATCGACCAACACGGATTTCTGCCTGGTTGACCGGTTACCACCAACTTGTTGAGTTTTACGTCGAGGTGCATTGCGAGTTTGGAGGATAAGGCGCAAGTTGATGTAGTTTACACCGACTTGAAAGCAGCGTTCGATAAAATTGACCATGGAATATTGCTGCACAAGTTGTCACGCCTTGGAGTGATGCCGCTCTGATTCGAAATCGTTGAGTTCATTTTCTGAGTGGTGTCAGAGAAACAAACTGATACTTATCGTAGATAAATGTCAAGTAATCACATTTCATCGTATCGAAAATCTTTGACTACTAAGTTGATGGCAATACTCTTAGAAGAGTGACCAGCGTGACTGATCTGGGTGTTCAACTAGATTCAAAAATGACTTTTGAAGGCAGCGTTCTGTGATCATATCAAAAACAACTCGACAGTTGAGCTTTATTTCCAAGGTCACGAAGGGTTTTTCGGACCCACACTGCTGGAAGTCATTGTAATGTGCACTAGTCCGTCCAATTTTGGAAAATGCGTCGGTGGTATGGCAGCCTTACCAGGTCACGTGGTGCCTCAGAATCGAACGAGTTCAGAAGCGGTTTATTTGTTTAGCTCTGAAAAACTTGCCATTGCGAGATCCTGACAACTTGCTACCGTATCCTGATAGATGCCGACTACTAGGTTTGGCCACGCTCGAACGACGTGGAAAAATACAGCACTTGTTGTTCATTGCTAAACTGTTGAATGGTGCAGCTGATGCCCCCGAACTACTTTCTATGTTGAACTTTCGTGTACCGAACAGAACCCTACGGAACTCTACGTTGCTGCAACCAATTTTTCACCGGACTGTGTTTGGATACAATGAACCGATTTCAGCATGTATTCGTGCGTTTACTGCAGTTGAAGAGCTATTCGAGTTTAATGAACCATCTGGACGTTTCGCGAATCGTATAAGATCTTTGTTGGACTAGTTTTAATATATACGTGTTTTTATTAGTTTATTAGTTTCTTTTTATTCAATAAGACTTCCTATTGTAAGATGAATTATTTTAAATACAAATACAAATATGTTGCGAAGATGGCGATTTTGAAGGGTTTTCCGAAATCACCATCCTCGGACCACATGTCATCGGAGGTTGGGAACTCGTCCTTTTCTAGGATGATCTTGAAAGTCGATAAATAAATGCAGTGTGCCAGCCACGATGTCTTACACACTAGACGAATAAGTTTCATAACTGCGCCACTTAGATTTTCAATTCATAGTCATAGTCACTAGATTCATAGTCTGGCGGATACAACGACGGGAGCTAATTTGAACTGTCAGTTGGCGGAGCCAATCGAGCATATCTCGAGTAATTCATGTTAAGGGCCTTAAAGCCATTTGTAAACAATGGTATGGTAGCATTCTTCTACCAAAAGCTGCTTTCATTTCACGAGAGTGATCTAAGATTCAAGAGAAATCGACATTTGAAGTCATTGTTTACAAATGGAATTTACGCCATTAACATGAATTACTTGAGACGTCCTCGATTGGCTCCGCCAAGTGACAGTTCAAATTGGCTCCCGTCGTTGTTTCCGCCAGACTATGAATCTAGTGACTATATGGTACACTGGGTAACACTTTTGACAGTTGAGCTTATAGAAATAAGAAACCAGCAACCTTGCCAATATGCAAACACTTCGCAAGTCACTTTACTCAATTTTTAGTACAATTGTATGTTATCTCTTTTCTTCACGGAAATGTTACTCAATTTCGTTAAAAGTGGATCTACTAAATTTTTGAGTAGATCCACTTTTTACGAAAATTGAGTAACATTTTTGTGAGAGAAAAAGAGATAGCATACAATTGTACTCAAAAATTGAGTAAAGTGACGCGGGAGTGAAGATTTCTCTGCCGCCCTTAGTATTAGTAAGCCGTTTCACTAATACAATCGTTTTGCTGGTTGAAAATAAAAAACAAACCGTTGTCAACCTGAACACTTTGACAGTTGAGCTCGTGGTTGAAAACAACAAACAAATCGATCCTATACGTGTAAAGCAGCACGCTAGTGTTTGTGAGACCGCTCGGTGTGAACATAATATGTTATATGCCT